>CM036616.1:67583813-67677194 GCA_020745705.1 Hemiprocne comata | reverse complement strand
CAGCCCCTGGGACCTGGCTCCATCACATGCAGCAGTGCTCCACCCCCAGGAGATTCACTGCTCCTTGCAGAGCCGGTCTCACACCCCCCCCTGCTCCCATGCAGCCCCCTGGCCCCACCTCTCCCCACAGGCTCTCCCACAGCCTTGGGGCCAGCAGCATGGCCTCCACCCATGTCCACGCCCATGGTCTCTGCCCAGGACTGATCAGAGACCCCCCCCAGCCAGCCCCATCTGCCCTGGGTGGGAGAGGAAGAAAGCTGCGTGTGTCCCCCCTGTATGAGGTGTGCCAGGTCCAGCTGCTGCAGATGGGTGAGTGCGGGGCGTTTGGCTGCTGTGCTGGGCTCCGGAATGGCCACCTTCCTAGACAGGGCAGGTTGGTGTGGGGACTCTTCCCTGAAGAAGAGCGAGCAGCCTTGCAAGGGCATCTGTCAGTTTGCTCAGCACCCTTGGGTGCAAACTGACTAGTCTCAGCCCTCAGCTACAAGGAGTTCTTACCTGGCCTGGGTTCTCGCAGTCATCCCTGACCCAGCTCTCACCACTGCTGGCAGGGCCCTCCCTTCTCATCCTCCACCCTTGCCAGAGGGCAACCTCTTGCCAGGGCCCAGCTTAACAACACTATCAGGGCACTTGGTGTGACATCTCCTCCCTCCTGTCCCTTCTGACCCTAGGTGTTGGAAATTACCTCCATCCCTCTGAGAGGACAGGTGTGGTCCTCACAGCCATTGACCCCGTGAGAGACTCCAGCATCAATGACGAGCAGGTGGCCCGCAGTGTGCTCCACATGGACAGGAGAGACCCTGGCTCCCGGCTGGTGGAAGTAAGCAGCTTGTAGCTGGGTTGTGCTGAGACCTCTCAGGTGTTTTTCCCCCCTCCCAAATCCAAGTGTCTTGAGCACCTGAAGCCACTTCAAGGCAGCAGAGAGGGATGGGAAGGGCAGCAGTTTTGGTGACAGCTGAGGAGATGGTTGCACTCCAGTGGCACAGTATCACAGTATCACACTACCACTCTGGTTGGAAAAGACCTTCAAGATCATCAGTACAACACTACCCTAACTCTGCCACGTCCGCCACTAAACCCTGTCCCTTGGCACCACATCTATCTTTTTAGATGTCTCCAGGGATGGTGATTCAACCACCTCCCCGGACAGCCTGGATCACCAAGTCCAACTCCCACCCCAGAGCAGGACAACCTCAAAACTCACACCATGGCCCTGATGGCCCTGTCCAAATGCTTCCTTGAATATTGTCAGGTTTCGGTGCCATTCCTGCTTCCCTGGGGAGCCTGTTCCAGAGCTCCACCACCCTCTGGGTGAAGAATCTCCTCCTAATGTCCAACCCAAACCTCCCTCTGCACAGCTTCCTACCATTCCCTCGGGTCCTATCATTGGTCACCAGAGAGAAGAGGTCAGCGCCTGGTCCTCCTCCTTCCCTAATGAGGAAGCAGTAAGCTGCAATGAGGTCTCCCCTCAGTCTCCTCTTCTCCAGGCTGAACAGGGCAAGGGCCTTTAGCTGCTCCTCATACGGCATCCCATCTAAACCCTTCACCAACCTCGTGGCCTTCCTCTGGACACTCTCCAGTAGCTTCATGTCCTTTTTGTACTGTGGCACCCAGAACTGCACACAGGACTCAAGATGGGGCCGCACCAGTGCAGAGTGAAGTGGGACAATCACCTCCCTCGACTGGCTGGCTATGCTGTACTTGATGCACCCCAGGACTCGGGTGGCCCTCCTGACTCATGTTCAACTTGCCCTCAACCAGAACCTCCAGGTCCCTCTCCGCAGGGCTGCTCTCCAGCCTCTCACTCCCCAGACTGTCTGTACATCCAGGGTTACCGTGTCCCAGCTGCAAAATCCAGCACTTCTCCTTGTTAAACTTCACATGATTGGCAATTGCCCAGCTCTCTAATTTGTCCAGATCCCTCTGCAGGGCCTCTCTGCCCTTGAGAGTGTCAACTGCTCCTCCCAATTTGATGTCGTCTGTGAACTGAACAAGTAGGCCTCCAAGTCCGGCATCTAAATCATTTATGAATATATTGGAGACTACTGGCCCTAAGAAGGATCCCTGTGGAACCCTGCTAGTGACCAGTCCCCAGCCTGATGTGACCCCATTTACTGTGACCCTTTGAGCTTGACCCATCAGCCAGTTTCTCACCCAGTGCATTATGTGTTTGTCCAGCTGGATGCTGGACATTTTGTTTAGAAGGATACTATGAAAGACAGTATCAAAGGCCTTTCTGAAATCTAGAAAGACCACATCAACTGGGTTCCCTTGGTCAGCTAGGCGGGTAACCTTGTCATAGAAAGAAATCAGGTTAGTCAAGCAGGACCTTCCCCTAATGAACCTGTGTTGTCTGGGACCAATGACTCTGTTGTCTTTTAGGTGTTTTCAGTAGCTCCCAGAATGATCTTCTCCATAATCTTACCAGGCACTGAGGTGACACTAACAGGCCTGTAGTTACTGGGGTCATCCCTGCTGCCCTTCTTGAGGATTGGGACAACATTTGCCAACTTCCAGTCAACTGGTACCTCTCCAGATTCCCAAGAGCATTGAAAAATCATTGAGAGAGGTCTCGCTATGACCTCCGCTAGCTCTAGTATCCTGGGATGAACCTCATCAGGCCCCATTGACTTACAGGGATGCAGCTGGAGCAGCAAATCCCACACAAGTTCAGGGATGATTGGGAGATTATAATTTGCATGGTCATAGTTCTCTAGCCCAGGGCTCTGGGGGTGCTCAAGCCCGTCATCAATGTTGAAGATAGAAGTGAAGAAAGCATTAAACGTCTCTGCCTTGTCTATATCCCTGTTTATGAGGTGTCCATGACCATCAAGTAATGGGCCCAAGTTATTTCTGGCCAGATTTTTGCTATTAATGTATTTTAAAAAGCACTTTTTATTATCCTTCACAGTGCAGTCCAGCTTCAACTCCAGTTGAGCTTAAGCTGCACGGGTTTCTGCCCTACAGTGACGAACAGCATCCCTATAGTCCTCCCATGTTGTCTGTCCTTCCTCCCACTGGCCATACACCTTCCTTTTGTGCCTTAGTTCTAGTAGGACATCCCTGCTCAGCCAGGGTGGCCTTCTACCTTGCCTGCTTGACTTCTGGCATTTTGGAATCGTCTGGTCCTGTGGTCTTAGGAGGTGGTGCTTAAAGACTGACCAGCACTGTTGGACCCCAGCACCCTGAAAAGCTTTTCCCCAGGCGACCTTACCAAGCAGTTCCCCAAGCAACTTGAAGTCTGCCTTCCTCAGGTCCAGAGTTGAGGTCTTACTGTTAGTTTTCCTGCTATTACCATAGATGTTAAACTTGACTGCTTCATGGTCACCGTGGCCAAGACAGCCTCCAATCGCCACTTGGCAGCATCATTCTCACCTGTGTTGTCTCCAGGCGCAACAAGGAAATATTCACGCTCCTGTTGAGGATCATGGTGTGACAGTTATAAGCCCCCACAGCCCTGGGGACTTGCCACCGGGCACGGTGTGGTGGCCAGGGCAGCCCTGCTGACAGAGTGCTCTGGCTTGCAGCGCTACCCTGGCCGTGTGGGAGGTGATGTGCGGCGAGAGCTCGGACTAACACACAACGATCAATATGATCAGGCGAAAGTCATTTATTCAAACAAAATGTCTTGTTATATATCTTATTGCTAATAACATGCGCTTTGAGCTACATTATTATTGGTTAAATGTCTTTGTCCATGCGAACCATACTCTGTTCTGATTGGTATATTGCTACTGTCCACGTGCCTATTTCTAATACATTATTGGTTACTAGCTCTAGGCGAGAAAGTCCTTACATTGCAAGATCTCACCATCATCTGCTATCTTGGGAGTCACTTTTCTTCCACCAATTTTCTTGTTCCCATGCTGTAATTGTCCTTCAGTCAGCTTTCAAAGTAACAATAGTTAGGCTAAAAACTTGATAGCACAATTAAGCCTTTATACCAAAGACTGGATTGCTCACATGCCCGTGCTCTGCAAGAAAATTCTCCACACCCACAGCTGCAGTGAGCATCAGCAGCTGATGAGGGTGGAGAAACCATAGCAGGTGCCCTAAGAGCAGACACGCTGCCTGTTATGGGGGCTGGAGGGGCTGCACTGTCTGTGGCTGGCAGGGCTTTTCTTTTTAATGTTTCTGAGCTGCTTTGCAGAGACCCTACCACACTCTGGCTACACGTCAAGCCAAAAGGCCAAAGCTTCAGCCCCTGTCAATCCTGGTTGCTCTCCTGGCTGATGAGCAGCTCCCGGCCGGATGGTGACAAGGCTGCAGAAACGCTGGAGCCCCATTTCTCCTGCCCTCCCCACAAGCTCTCAGAGATGTTAACGGCACATGTCCTAAAGGAAGATGCAGCTGGTGGGAGAGCTCCCCCCAGAGCAGGTGTATCCTGAAGGATTGCAGCCTGTGGAGAGGATCTGGCACTGGAGCAGTCTGTTCCTGAAGGACTGTACCTCATGAAACGAACCCACACTGCAGCAGTTCTTGAAGAACTGTATCCCGCGGGAATGACCCCATGCAGGAGAAGGGGAAAAGTGTGAGCTGGAAGGAGTGGCAGAGAGGAGCTGTTACAGACTCATCACAGCATCCGTTTCCCATCCTCCTCTGCCACTCATGGGAAAGGAGGTAGAGGAGTTCAGAACAAAGGCATGAAGGGGAGAAGATAGAGGAATTATAAATGAAGGAGTGAAGTTGAGCCTGTGGAAAGGGCAGGGAGTTGCTTTAATTTTTGTTGTCTTTGTTTCTCAATACTCAAAAGTATTTTAAGTGGGAAGAAAGTAAATGAATTTTCACAGTGTCAACTGTGTTTTGCCCTTGGTGGTAAGCCATCTCCCTGGCTTTGTCTCAACTCACAAGCTGCTTCATCCTATTTTAAAAAATACATACCTCTAAAAGTGTAGCTTTATCTTGGTAAATAGCATTTATTGACTGGCAACCTTTCACTGCTTGAAATTTAAAACACGTGGCATCAAATCAATGTCATGGGACTTTGTCATATTGGGAAAGGTTACATATGCAGCCTGGAGGAACTTGGACATTCCCAGCTCAGACAGCTGGAGGAGCTAAGTGGTTGTTACTGGTTCAAAGCTCTGGCAATTTCTGTTTGTTCTGTTGGAGTATTTGTATCGCAGTTCCTGAAGTGGACTAGTGCCTTCACATCACAGCCTGTCTATCGGAATCCAGAGAGCTTGCAAAAGTTGTTGTAAGTGCTCATGAGGCTCCTCAGGCTGAATTTGGATCCACTCCTGATGATTCCATGTCTGGGAGGGAGATTACAGGTGTAAAAGGAAGCTGAACATGGTGCAGGTCTCTCCTGCTCAAACAGAGCTTTGCAGTACACTTTTTCACAGCTATTCAACCTTCTCCAGAAAGTCAAATATTCCAGTTACTCAGCTTCTGATTTTATAACTTGGTAAAACAATATATATAACAATGACTAATGGCAGAATCAGGGAACCCTTTATGCCCTAATGGAAAGTTCAGACTTTGGGAGTTTGGAAGGCCTTTACCTACCCACACTTTTTCTTCAAAAGCACATTTAATAATCCAGTTCTGGAGGTTCTTTATGCAGATGTTATACACTAAAACTGCTATCATCTACTTTTGGCAACAACATTAATTTATCTATTTTCGGAGGTGCTCAGCACTGTATGGGCTTCATACAGTGGTCTGAAGCCACTGCTGGGCTTCAGGGGCTACATGTTTTTCTATCTGTTTTTGTCAGCAGTGCCCGTTTGGATGAACACTTCAGAGAGTGCCTGAGAGATTGTCTTTCCCACAGAAGGAGGCAGAGGGAAAAGAAACTATTATCTGTGCCATTTTTAGTGTAGGCTTAAGTCTTGCAGTGTTTGAAGAACTCCTGAAAACATCACTGCGTGACAGTGAAGGTCCATTACAGATTAAATTTCTTCTTCATTTGGAGGGGTTCAAGCACCCATTAATGGAAAAGAGACAGGAGTATGACTGCTCAGCTGAACAGTTAAGAGGACTTCCCTGTGAAGGGTGGTGACCTGCATGGATGAGAATCTGTTGATTGAAATATGACAGGGCTCTTCAATGCAGTTTCACAAGTAGCTTAAGCCAATGTAAATCCAGGCTGAGGCCTGAATGAGTGAGTGTCCTGCCTATCAATGTTCTGTCCCGTTGCCTCCCTTAC
Organism: Hemiprocne comata; assembly: GCA_020745705.1. Classification (NCBI taxonomy): domain Eukaryota; kingdom Metazoa; phylum Chordata; class Aves; order Apodiformes; family Apodidae; genus Hemiprocne; species Hemiprocne comata. The sequence goes on along the minus strand of CM036616.1, from coordinate 67,671,046 downwards.
AGACCAGTGCACCAAACAGACCAGGCTGGGGGCAGGAGTGGATAAAAAGTAGTTTACTGCTACTGTGATTGATTACAGAGGCTAAAACAGAAATGCACAGTAGACATTCATTTAGCCTCAACCAAACAGTGTAGTGGTCTTCTTTTTTTTTGTAGTAAGACGTGGAAAATTAAGTGTTCCAAAGCTGAATGACCAAAGACATGAGGAGTCTGATGTTCAAAGGACACTTTTTGGGGTTATACGGCCTTTTTGAATGGAACTAATGGGCATATATGTGAAAGAAATTTGCAGGACAAGTAACTGAATTGTGGTTAATGGCATTTACAGGTGCCATTAATTCTAGAATCCTTAGATTCTTGATCCTCGCTGTATCCTTACTGAAGGCAAAATCCCTTTAGAATAGGACAATACTTTCCTGTAGGAAGATGTGAGTATTTCAACGTCACTCTGTTAGAAATGTAATATATAGCTGTCTTCCAGCTGCTGACATTGCAGCATGGAACACTGAAGAAAAATCAGATGTTTTTTTTGGGGAAAAAAAAAAAAAAAAAAAAAAAAAAGGTAATTCACTTTCTGTGGATTTGAAGGCCAAAGTTTTGAAATATGAGCATTTAAATTTAGTCAGTTCTATAATGAGGCATCTTAAGGAGTACACGACTTTGAAAAGTGCTGAGTCTAACCAGGAGAGTACATGTCACCAAATCTGGTCTACATTAAGGTGGGTCATGTTCATCCCTTCACACTACTAGTTTGAAAAACTGTTAGGAAAGCTAATCTTTGCTAAGAAAATTTACCTCCCAGAAACTTGTTAAGAAGTAGGCTGCATTGATTAATATTCTTGTACAGAAAAATATGTGGTTGCTAAAATATTACTGTTAAGAGCTATTGTTCACCTGCATGAGTATTTGCTCTAGCGCTGACATCAAAGCAAAGGAACAGGATTGGTTAGCCTGTGTACAAGCCTTGAGACTTAATTAATTCACTTTTGAAATCTTACTTTCTCCCCGTTTTGCTTTCATATCTGAAGGCAATATGTGCCAAACAGAGATTTGTGTGCCTAAGTTTCTAGAACTGGAGTTTTCCCCCTGTTCCTGGATTGAAACGTCATTTTTTTCCCCAAGAAATTTATCTCGTTAACATGTTGCTTTGTGCTCTGTCTGACATAATCTTTCCTGGACAACCCTTGGTATGGTACCAAGGAGCAAAAAGATTCACTTGTATTTGCTTGAGAAACAAGTCTCAGGATGGCAGCAAAGCATAGCAAAATGGCTGCTGTGTCATGGGAACAATCTCCCAAAGCTGATTTTGAGCTGATTTAGCACATTAGTACACAGATGTAATTCTTTGGGCCAGTGAAGCTGCTCTTTATTTCCTCCCCTTTAGCTGACATCTGAGACACATCTTCCAAAGTTTATCCACAGAAACAAACTCAGAAACAGGCAGAAGTTTTGCTGCTAACTTCCGTGGGATTGTACCATCAGCATTTAGTTTGCACTAGGCTCATATTGCTTTGTTTACACCTTAAATATAAGCTCAACTCCATATGTAAAAAGTGTTTTTTTCTAGAGAAATAACTAAACGTTTGACATCTTTGCTCTTTGGATCTTGCAGCCATTTTTCAAGTGTCAGTTTGTTTTCCCACTTTAAGGCCTGCTGACGACTACTTCCTGGTCAGCAGCAGAGGAATGTACATCAGCACTGTCAAAATGCTCTTTTATTTTTTGAGGTGGTAGATGTGCTTCCTTGAGATGTGTCATCTTAATAGCCTCCATGATCTGCTCTTCCCTGTTACCAGAGTTTAAAAAGGACATGGAGGCCTGTTGGGGCAACTGTCCTTTTTACCCTGTTGAAGGAGAAGTAATGCTCGCTGGAGCTGAGCTCAGATGTGTTCCCCTGGAGAGCACACCTGGCTGGAAGGCAGTGGCAGACCATCAAAATAATTCCATCACTGGGGAGTTGGTGAGACATTCCCACTGGTGTTAACACTGTCTTGGACGTGGGGGCTTACACTTTCAGTAACAACCTTTTTTTGGATTCATACTGGTGGGTTTTGGTTTTTTTCTACCAAGATTTTATGTATACCGATTAGAAATTCTTTATCTTTTCTGTTTTAAACAAGCAATTCTACTGTCCAAAGTTTGATTATCTATCGGAATTCATCTTGTCAGTAGATAATTACTGGTGGTATTATCGTCTGGGTTTGTGCAGACAGTAAAACCTTCTGCAGCCTTTCCAGGCCAATTTCTGCCAGGAAAAGGGCTGCAGCCCAGAGGCAGTCAGGCACTGCTCAAGCCATACAGCAGCCAGTTCTGCTGAGGAAGGTTTTCCCATGGTTTCCCATCTGATTCCAAAGCTATCCACCTCAAGAGTAAAAAAATCTGGCAATGTTCCCCTCTGCTTTATTGAAAAGGAAGAATTAATTTACAGAAACTTTTTTTCCACTTTTAAAGCGCCAAGAGCCTCTCTCTAAAGATGACAAAGATCAGCCATTCCCAGGAATCTGAATGAAACTTGGGAAGGAGGGCGGGGTTTTTTTATTTTTTTATTCAGGAAGTGTGTATTAACCGATGACTCCCCAGATAATTTGCAGCCCAGCATGCCAGCTGTCTTCTCCACAGGGAGCAGCACTGTTTCAAACGGAAAGTTAAGCCCTGTGGATCTTTCAGGCAAGGCAGCCTGCCTCAGAACAGGATCCATAGTGCCTGGGAGCCCCAACAGGGCAGGGGAAAGGGGAGGCTCCACAGCATCCTGCCAGCTCTTTAAAATACTCCAATAGGAATGCATATAACATGGGGGAGAAAGAGCTGCACACGGGCAGCACTATCCAGATTAGAGTCAGCTGCTGTATTAGCAAGACAACGTCGAGCTAATTCTACAGTAGCCTGGACCCGTTCTGGCTCTATTGATTTTTGTTCTTCTTTTAGCAGGAATCCTAAACGTTTTAGTTCCTGATGGCACAGCAGAAACTTAGAAAGAAGAGATGCACCTTTTTTATGCTAATTATTATTAATTATAGTTATATTAATTTAATTAATTAATATATTAATTATATTCTTTAAATTAATATATTAAAATATAACTTAAAAAACCCCCAGCTGTTTATGGCCTAAGTGCAGCTCCTCCCAGCCTGGTGTCATCTGCCAACTTGCTGAGGGTGCACTCTGCCCATCACCTGGACCATTAGTTAAGGAAGATGGTGAACAGGATGGGAACCAGGCCTGACCCCTGGGTGCCAGTGCTAGTTCCTGGCCTCCAACTAGATTTGGTGCCACTGAGCAGCACCCTCTGGACCCGACCATTCAGCCCCTTTCAGCCCTACTGGCTGTCGGCTCCCCCAGCCCAGTTCCCTTCGAGTCTCTTCTTTCAAGAGAAGAGCCTGCAAGACGGGCACTCCCCAGCACACAGCTTTCCAACTACCACCAGAGAACCCTCCCCACCTGCCCAGAAGAAAACCCCCATCAATTCCACATGCCAGCCAACAAGTGTTTTTATTCCAGCTCTGGTTTTTCTGCCTGTTTGCCAGGTGTCAGCAGGCAGTTGGCAGCGTCCTGTTCTCCTTGGCACCACCCCCATCACTGCTCTGGTCTCTCTTTCTAGGGCACTGAATTCCTCCTCCTCCTTTTCCCAGCAGAGGCCGTGGAATGCACAGACGTGCTGTGGAGATCACGGCCCTGGTCCCGCCACGGAGACCTGCTCCGCTCCCTCTTCCTCGGCCGGGTTTGCTCCTGAGCAGCAGGGGCTGGTGCAGCCCTCAGGGAGCTGCTGTTGGAGGGCCCTGGAGCTGCCCCATCCCTGGGAGCAGCGTCACGAAGGGGAGGATCGTGCCTCATGCTCCTCCCTGCTGAGCTGTCGTGATCGCTGCCCCGCTGTGGGGATCTGCTCCGGGCCCTCTCCCTGGTGCTGTTCTTCTGGCACTGGGAAGAGGGGGCAAATCCCTGCCAGGCTTTCCTGTTGCCTTCGTGCCCGGTGTGCCGCACATGGAGGTGGGACTGTATGTGGACTAGGTGGGCACGTTCCCTTATGGCCACAGCGCAGGCCATGCAGAACCTGCCTGGGCAGCTGGGGCTTTGCCAGACTGCAAATGCCTCCCATGCCCTTGCCCAGGCTGGCTGGCCTGTGCTGGCAGGTCCAAGGGAGCTGCTGTCCTGGGATTGCTGCCCTGTGCTGGCTGGTCCAAGGGAGCTGCCGTCCTGGGATTGCTGCCCTGTGCTGGCTGGTCCAAGGGAGCTGCCATCCTGGGGTTGCTGCCCTGTGCTGGCTGGTCCAAGAGAGCTGCCATCCTGGGATTGCTGCCCTGTGCTGGCTGGTCCAAGAGAGCTGCCATCCTGGGATTGCTGCCCTATGCTGGCTGGTCCAAGGGAGCTGCCGTCCTGGGATTGCTGCCCTGTGCTGGCTGGTCCAAGAGAGCTGCCATCCTGGGATTGCTGCCCTGTGCTGGCTGGTCCAAGGGAGCTGCCATCCTGGGATTGCTGTCCTGTGCTGGCTGGTCCAAGAGAGCTGCCATTCTGGAACTGTTGGCCCGTGCTGGCCGGTGCAAAAGAGACTCTCTCATGCAATACCTGGCCAGTGCTGGCTGGTGCAAAAGTGGAGTGGGCACATGGTGGTCCCAGGGAGAAAGAAGACCTTTCTCTAGGTTGCAGATAAGGCTGCAGATCTGGGAACTGTTGGCCAGTGCTAGCCAGTCCAGAGGAGATTCTCTCCTGCAGTATCTGGCCAGTGCTGGCTGGTCCAAAAGATGTGGTGTCCTTGAATACCTGGCTTGTGCTGGCTGTTCCTAAAGAGCTTCCATGATGGAGTTGCTGGCCAGTGCAGGCTGGTCCAAAGGATGTGCCATGCTGGGATCGCTGGCCAGTGCTGGCTGGTGCAAAAGTGGAGTGGGCACATGGTGGTCCCAGGGAGAAAGAAGCCCTTTCTTCAGGTTGCAGATAAGGTTGCCCATCCTGGAACTCTTGGATAGTGACGGCTGGTGCAAAGGAGACTCTCTTACGCAATTTCTGGCCAGTGCTGGCTGGTCCAAGGGAGCTGCCATCCTGGGATTGCTGCCCTGTGCTGGCTGGTCCAAGGGAGCTGCCATCCTGGGATTGCTGCCCTGTGCTGGCTGGTCCAAGGGAGCTGCCATTCTGGAACTGTTGGCCCGTGCTGGCCGGTGCAAAAGAGACTCTCTCATGCAATACCTGGCCAGTGCTGGCTGGTGCAAAAGTGGAGTGGGCACATGGTGGTCCCAGGGAGAAAGAAGACCTTTCTCTAGGTTGCAGATAAGGCTGCAGATCTGGGAACTGTTGGCCAGTGCTGGCAGGTCCAAAAGATCTGCTGTCCTGGAATATCTGGCCAGTGCTGGCAGGTCCAAAAGATCTGCTGTCCTGGAATATCTGGCCAGTGCTGACTGTTCCTAAAGAGCTTCCATGATGGAGTTGCTGGCCAGTGCTGGCTGGTCTAAAGGATGTGCCATACTGGGATCGCTGGCCAGTGCCAGCTGGTCCAAAAGTGGAGTGGGCACATGGTGGTCCCATGGATAAAGAAGACCTTTCTCTAGATTGCAGAGAAGGCTGCAGATGTGGGAACTGTTGGCCAGTGCTGGCTGGTCCAGAGGAGATTCTCTCCTGCAGTATCTGGCCAGTGCTGGCAGGTCCAAAAGATCTGCCATCCTGGAATATCTGGCCAGTGCTGGCTGGTCCAAAAGATCTGCTGTCCTGGAATATCTGGCCAGTGCTGGTTGGCCCAAAGGAACTGCCATCCTGGGGTATCTGGCCAGTGCTGACTATTCCTAAAGAGCTTCCATGATGGAGTTGCTGGCCAGTGCTGGCTGGTCTAAAGGATGTGCCATGCTGGGATCGCTGGCCAGTGCCAGCTGGTCCAAAAGTGGAGTGGGCACATGGTGGTCCCATGGATAAAGAAGACCTTTCTCTAGATTGCAGAGAAGGCTGCAGATGTGGGAACTGTTGGCCAGTGCTGGCTGGTCCAGAGGAGATTCTCTCCTGCAGTATCTGGCCAGTGCTGGCAGGTCCAAAAGATCTGCCATCCTGGAATATCTGGCCAGTGCTGGCTGGTCCAAAAGATCTGCTGTCCTGGAATATCTGGCCAGTGCTGGTTGGCCCAAAGGAACTGCCATCCTGGGGTATCTGGCCAGTGCTGACTATTCCTAAAGAGCTTCCATGATGGAGTTGCTGGCCAGTGCTGGCTGGTCTAAAGGATGTGCCATGCTGGGATCGCTGGCCAGTGCCAGCTGGTCCAAAAGTGGAGTGGGCACATGGTGGTCCCATGGATAAAGAAGACCTTTCTCTAGATTGCAGAGAAGGCTGCAGATGTGGGAACTGTTGGCCAGTGCTGGCTGGTCCAGAGGAGATTCTCTCCTGCAGTATCTGGCCAGTGCTGGATGGTCCTAAAGAGCTTCCATGATGGAGTGACTGGCCAGTGCTGGCTGGTCTGAAGGATGAGCCATGCTGGGATCGCTGGCCAGTGCTGGCTGGTGCAAAAGTGGAGTGGGCACATGGTGGTCCCAGGGAGAAAGAAGACCTGTCTTCAGGTTGCAGATAAGGCTGCAGATCCGGGAACTGTTGGCCAGTGCTGGTCGGTCCAGAGGAGATTCTCTCCTGCAGTATCTGGCCAGTGCTGGCTGGTCCAAATGGTGTGCCATGATGGGATTGCTGGCCAGTGCCGGCTGCTCTGAAGGATGTGCCGTGCTGGGATTTCTGGCCAGTGCTGCCTCGTCCAAAAGTGGAGTGGGCACATGGTGTTCCCTGGGAGAACGAAGCCCTTTCTTCAGGTTGCAGATCAGAGCACCTGGAGAGAACGAGAGCAATCCCTGTTTAGGGCTGTTCTTGCAGCCCCCTCAGGGCTTCCATCACTTTCTTGGAGCAGTATCACAACAGAGAGAAGATAGAACCGAGGCTACACTACAAATGGTAGTTTTCATTGGGGTCTTCTGACCAGGTCTATCCCTGCTAGTGGAGCACGACCTCCTCTTGATGCCCTCTGCGGCCTCCTAAGTAGAAGTTGGCAGCAGGGCCTGCAGCCTAAAGCCCAGCCAGGAAAGATAAGGACTGACGTGGGGCAGTTGGGGTTTGACAGCACTGAACGACACGGGCGGGAATTGTCTCCTCTGACAGAAAGAGGAACGCTCAGGGGGGTGAGAAGAAAAAGAGCAAAACCAGGAAGAGGAAATGTGTTCTGAACACATCTTAACACTTGTTATATTACCTGAGATAAAACAGTAGATAGGCTTCCTGGCTGAGAGCTGTGCTGATGTCAGAATTTGTCACAGCCGAATCGTCCATCTTGTGCCACAGCCCATCGCTGGCCTGCAAAAAAGGCATCGACATGGGGAGGTGAACTGCATGGCTTCTCCACAAAAACACAAGCAGAAAACTACAGACCCAAGAGCACACCAAAACAAATCCAATCCAGCCCCTCTGGAGACCTTCTCCCCAAAGCCTTGGCTGCCAGGAACAGTGCTGGGCGAGCTTGTCTTCCCCAGGGCACACTGTTCCCCTGTCAGGAGGGAAGTTGCTCTTTACCTTGATGTAGCAGTAGTAGTGTCCCGAGTGACAGCTGACACCACTGTGGACCAGGACGGCATACAAAGAGTAAAGGAGTTGTTCTCCTGCGGCCTGGGACATGTATGGTCCAAGATCCAGGAACTCAGGATACTGCACAGCCTATGGAGAGACCAAGAGGGCTCACAACCGATCCTGAAATGCCTCATGGAACAGCCTTCCAAGACCAGGGCCCAGAGGTGTAGAGAAACATCTCTGGGCTGGATCAACACTTGCTTTTCCCTAAAGCTCCATCCATGTCAGGGTTTGGGTGGCAGGAAACTGCTCTCAGCCAAAGCAGCTCTGTCGGAGCAGAATCCGTGCTTGTCCTCCCATGGGAAATCTCCTCTCCCCAGAAGGGAAGAGGAAAAACTCACCGGGAACAAGCCCTGAGAGAGCATCCTGCTTTGGGGAGACCTGCCGCTGGCAGGGAAAGTTGCCCTCCAGCTGCCTACGTACCTTGGTGATCTTGGCACCGGTGGAATCTTCAAACCTCTTCAGACCCAGCGTGAGAACCTCGGGTCCCCAGTGGATGGTTGAGGTCTTGGTGGCGCCAACCATCTGGCCACAGCTGGAAACCAAGCGCAGAGCCAAGTGCTGAGACGAGCCCTTGAAATGCCCCCTCTCTTGCCCCAAGGAGGCCAGACAAGCTTTCACCTCCCCCCCGTCCTTACGCTACTTTAAGACTATTCAGCTGCCAGAAGGCTGCACTAAAATAAAGCTGTGCCTCATCACTGGGCACTTCCCCTCCGTGAAAGGCCAACTGATCCTCTCAAACGTGCAAAACCTTACGGCAGGATCTAATATCTAAGATGTGCTTAGGAATCATCTTACTGGCGACATCTGAAGCCACTTCCGGCATCCAGCTGCTCGGGCTTCACAAAGTTCTCCAGCGCTTCAGTGACAGATGCAGCTGCCTGGAGAAGGGAGAAAGGAGAGCGCAGAGCTTAGGGAAGTGCTCTCACCCAGCCACTTCTCAGGAGCTGACAAGAAGACCCAGGTGGCTGAGGAGACCCGCTATCAACCTGCAAGCAGTGCCCAGCAAGAGGCAGAAAGAGGGCATTCTGCTGCACACTTCCCTCCTTTCCCAGGCATTCCTGGGGCTGTCAAGAGCTCCCTCCCTGTGGCACCACTCAGTTCAGCTCCCAGTGGTGTGCAGGGTCACCAATAATGAAGACAACCCAACTCATCAGCCTGGAAGCCAGACAGATGTGGAGAGGGGGCAGAGGGAAGAAGGAGGAGAGTACGTCAAGGGTGCGGAAGGGGCCAATGCGCGTTTGTCCAGCTTAAAGCCAGCCCCTGCTGGGAGATCACTGCCATGGGCTCTGCAGCAGGACACAGGCCATGCCACTTCCCACCCACCACCAAGCTCTCTTGTGTGCCCAGGAGAAGTTTTTCAGCCAACTGCCTTGATGCTGGAAAGCTACAGGGGCCTTGGGACATCTGGAAACACAAGTAGAAAGCCTCTAACCTTTACGTCCAGAAGGACATCCAGGAAGGGCTCGAAGGACTCAGAAACCACCTTGCAGCTCAGGCACGTGACTGGAAAGCAAACAGGGGAAGCTCAGTGACAGGGGAAGTTGAGCGACTGTGCCAGCCCCGCTCCTCACGACGCCAGTCACCCAACCAGCTCTTTCTCACAGGCAGACAGAAGGGCACAGACAGTTCCAAGGACAGCAAGAGTTGTGGAAAAGTACCTCTGGATCTCATATAGCTCCCAAAGATCTGGTGGATGACGGTTGGTTGAAAAGACATGTCCAAGCTGGAAAGAAATGGTAAGGCAGAGTTATCTCCTCCAGCAACTTTCTCTGAAAACCCTGGGCCTAGGTTTTCCTTCTTTGGGAGAGCCCATCGAGAGTCCAAAGGGCTGGGGAACACGGGAGAGAGGTCATCTGCTTGTGCTTACCCGCCACTCGCAGGCAGACAAGCTCTCTGCATGGCTTCAAGAGTGCACCGTAAGAACTCGTGGGCGTCTTCCTGACGGCCCACCTTGAAATGGTGTCCTATGCCTAAGAAAGAAGAAGTGGAGTAGTTTGCTGCTATGAGAGGGGAAGAAAACACATCAAAGCACCTGCAATGACTTACTGGGAAGAACACTGACGACGTCCCAAGGCAGGATGGAAGTGGCTCCGGGACGCAGGACCTTGTCCACATGATCTTGGACTCTGCACGTCACACAGGAGTACGGCTGAGCACCTGAAGGGGGAGGGAGGGAAGTTTCTCAGGTTAGCAAAATAGCCACAGCAATGGGAAGCCTAGTGGAGATCTGCAAGTTGTAACAACAGTCTCCACTCCTCTTCTCTCAAGGGGCCAATGTCCCAACAAGGCCAGCACTCTGTAGTGCATAGAAAACTTCCTCCAGAGGGATGCTGAACGGACAGAAGTTTTCTGTGCAATGAGCAAAGAGAGTTGAACTTGCAGGAGTGGAGACCAAGGCCCCGGGCTAGAAAGGGTGCCTTTCTGCAGAGGAGCACACCCAGATGTGCCAAGCAGCTTCTAGGCTTGAGTGTTCAAAGAACACCAGCGTGGGCTGGCTGGTGGCTGACAAAGAAGAGCTGCTTTTCTCCTACTTCCGATTCCACAGGCTGGGAATCCCTGGGAAGCACCCAATGGGTTTACAAGGAGATGTTCATCCAGGTACTCACAGGACTGGCTGTGCTCCCGAGAGAGCAGGTAGTTGGCCAGGGGACGAGTATAGGTCAGGCACTGCAGCACTGCGTTGAGGAAGCAGGTGTTGCCCATGTTCTGGAGGCCTGCTCCAACGCTTGGTCTTTGCTGCCAGGCCATGCTTCCTTGTGGAGCCATTCCGGTGCCAATGACTGCAGGGAAATGACATTGGAAAAGAGATGAGACATTTGCTTGCCTAAAAGCATCTTTTAAAAGCCCAGTTCTCTCTCCACAGGAGCAACCCAGGGCATCCACCTCGAATCTCCAAGCCAGAAATACGAGGGGGCAGCCTGATGCTGCCACTGAAATGGGCTGGTCCTGAAAAACTTTTGGAAAACAGCCTGTTCCCCTGCTTGCTTTGCCCCAAGTCCAACAAACCCATACTCGGACTTGTGTGCCTCTGGCTACCTTCCTGTTCCTCTAGAGTCTGGAACTGGCTTATCAGGTCAAACCTTCCCTTTTCCTGATTGTCACTGGAGGAAAACAAGCCAGTGCCGAGCACAGAAGGTAGCCCTACTGATGGCAGATCTTCCTACAAGCAATGTCATCTTTCAAAGTCTCGTCCGTAGTGGCAGAGAAGTGACACAGCCCATTTTCCTGCATCTCATCCAAGCCCCCTGGGTAAGTCTGACTGCTGTCAGGAACGCCCCCACATTCAACACTCAGGGGCTGCAGCCTCAGCCCCAGCCCTTTCCTCTGGGCACTCACTAAGCCCAGACCTGCTGGGGAAGCCGTTACTCACCAGAGTTGTTGCACACTGCGGCCGTTGCCGGTCTCAGCAACAGAGGGCAAACCTCTGGAGGACCAAGATGACCGAGATGACCAAGGCTGTCAGGACGTGCTCCAGAAAGAGGAGGTCAGCGCCAATCCTGTCGCCTGATTGCAAAGAAAGAATTGTCTTATCAATGAAATGATAAGAAAATTCCCCAGTCAAAAGGCACAAGGCCCAGATCAGCACCCGCCACCAGGAGCATTTCAGTGGTGCTGGCCCTCCTGTCCCTGTCCTAGGACGCCACGTGACAGCAATTCCCAAGGCCCTTTGGACAGACTGCCTGGCGTCTCCCCCTCTCTGCAGAGGACCTGCTGCTGGCCTGTGTTAGCCACAGGGCCCTCTGGCTCTCCAGCCCACACTTGCCCACCTTGCACGCAGGAGGCACCGGCTTCCGGCTGCTGCTTTGACAGCTGCCTTGGCTGTGCTCCTTTTGTGTCTCCCTTCCTACCACATCCACCAGGGCGGGCGTCTTGTCATTCCCACCTGAGCCCAGCACCTCAGACTACGCTGCCACCCCCCTACTTACCCAGCCAAGAAATAAGCCTTAGCAAAGAGGAACCCTACTCATAGACCTGGGCAGCCTGGAAAGGTGGAAGAGCTCAGCCTACAGCTCAGAAGGTAGAGACCAGCCCATCCTTTTCTCCCGTATCAACCTACTCTGTCATCTCTCCTGGAAGGCCAGTCAGAATTACCTTGAAAAGAGGAGGGAAGCTGAGGAGAAGTGAGCAGGAAACAATGAATGCTCGTAACAAACGAGGCACACGAGTAGCCAGGGAAGGAGCCGAGTTATCCCGAAGGTGAGCTCAGCCCAAGTGGCTGTTGCTGGTGCCGCTTCTCGGGCTTTTATACCCTGGCCACGTGACGTCACAGGTGCCACGCCCTTGCCGCATCACTGCCCCTTTGTGACGTCACGGGGTTGCGTGGCAACGTGTCCCCTCATTGTAACATCAGGGGGTTCCGTGGCAACCAGGGGTCACCTCCTGCAGCTGGCAGCCATTGGGCTTCCCCAGGTGCTGCTGGTGAGGGGCTGTTCATCCCCCAGCAGAGCTCCCACCTCTTCCTGGAGCTGCACAGCAGAACAAAGAGAAACCTGCCCAGGGCTTTGGATTTGGGCTGAAAACAGTGTTGATAATCCAGAGTAGTGTCTGATTCCTACAGAGCAGCACTGCAAAATCTGCAGAGGAAGAGCCAGGCTGGGGACTCGTGGGGTCTGCCCGTGGGAGGTGATGGGCAGCCCAGCTTGCCTTTTCCTCCTGTGGTGAGCCAGTTTCTTGGCATGAGCCTGCTAGCACCCGATCCTGCCCGGGATTGTAATAAACACATGATACCTCATCTCTGTGTGTGTGGATTGGACTTTGCACACCGGGTAAAGAATCCATTTTTGGGACAACAACATTGCTGAAAAGATCCAGACAGTTTGGGCTTGCAGCAGGGACTGGTTGACCGAGCACACAGCTCACCAAATCAAAGGAATCCAAACGGCAGGATTTTGGACACTTCTCTGATGCCAGAACTAGGGCAGCAGGGTGCAGAAATGCTGCTCACCTGTGGCTGCTGTGCTCACCTGGACTTGAGCGTCACGAGAAAGCAGCACAAATGACAGTATTTCAAGGAGCAAAGAGATGGTGTTTCCATGAGTGTTGAAGCTGCTGGGTGCCTCCTTTACAGGCCGTCCTGCCCTGGTTGTGCTACCTGAGGGGTTTCATCGCTTCTGGAGTCCACACTTGGTAGCCTCTCCCCCACCCCCTGGGACCTGTTCCAGGAATCTTCCAAATTCTTGGCCATTATTTGAGGCCGTTTTATTAAGTCCTGCTATTTTTTGTCAAAACATGCCTCCCAAAGGTGGTAAGTTCCAATAAAGGGAGCTAACCTCATGGGTCGAGAGAAAGGCAATGAGGCAAAGCTGCGTGCGCAAGCAAAGCCAAATGAGGAGCTCATTCCCCACTTCCCGTGGCAAGCAGATGTCCAGGCAGCCCCTGGGACCTGGCTCCATCACATGCAGCAGTGCTCCACCCCCAGGAGATTCACTGCTCCTTGCAGAGCCGGTCTCACACCCCCCCCCCTGCTCCCATGCAGCCCCCCTGGCCCCACAGGCTCTCCCCACAGCCTTGGGGCCAGCAGCATGGCCTCCACCCATGTCCACGCCCATGGTCTCTGCCCAGGACTGATCAGAGACCCCCCCCAGCCAGCCCCATCTGCCCTGGGTGGGAGAGGAAGAAAGCTGCGTGTGTCCCCCCTGTATGAGGTGTGCCAGGTCCAGCTGCTGCAGATGGGTGAGTGCGGGGCGTTTGGCTGCTGTGCTGGGCTCCGGAATGGCCACCTTCCTAGACAGGGCAGGTTGGTGTGGGGACTCTTCCCTGAAGAAGAGCGAGCAGCCTTGCAAGGGCATCTGTCAGTTTGCTCAGCACCCTTGGGTGCAAACTGACTAGTCTCAGCCCTCAGCTACAAGGAGTTCTTACCTGGCCTGGGTTCTCGCAGTCATCCCTGACCCAGCTCTCACCACTGCTGGCAGGGCCCTCCCTTCTCATCCTCCACCCTTGCCAGAGGGCAACCTCTTGCCAGGGCCCAGCTTAACAACACTATCAGGGCACTTGGTGTGACATCTCCTCCCTCCTGTCCCTTCTGACCCTAGGTGTTGGAAATTACCTCCATCCCTCTGAGAGGACAGGTGTGGTCCTCACAGCCATTGACCCCGTGAGAGACTCCAGCATCAATGACGAGCAGGTGGCCCGCAGTGTGCTCCACATGGACAGGAGAGACCCTGGCTCCCGGCTGGTGGAAGTAAGCAGCTTGTAGCTGGGTTGTGCTGAGACCTCTCAGGTGTTTTTCCCCCCTCCCAAATCCAAGTGTCTTGAGCACCTGAAGCCACTTCAAGGCAGCAGAGAGGGATGGGAAGGGCAGCAGTTTTGGTGACAGCTGAGGAGATGGTTGCACTCCAGTGGCACAGTATCACAGTATCACACTACCACTCTGGTTGGAAAAGACCTTCAAGATCATCAGTACAACACTACCCTAACTCTGCCACGTCCGCCACTAAACCCTGTCCCTTGGCACCACATCTATCTTTTTAGATGTCTCCAGGGATGGTGATTCAACCACCTCCCCGGACAGCCTGGATCACCAAGTCCAACTCCCACCCCAGAGCAGGACAACCTCAAAACTCACACCATGGCCCTGATGGCCCTGTCCAAATGCTTCCTTGAATATTGTCAGGTTTCGGTGCCATTCCTGCTTCCCTGGGGAGCCTGTTCCAGAGCTCCACCACCCTCTGGGTGAAGAATCTCCTCCTAATGTCCAACCCAAACCTCCCTCTGCACAGCTTCCTACCATTCCCTCGGGTCCTATCATTGGTCACCAGAGAGAAGAGGTCAGCGCCTGGTCCTCCTCCTTCCCTAATGAGGAAGCAGTAAGCTGCAATGAGGTCTCCCCTCAGTCTCCTCTTCTCCAGGCTGAACAGGGCAAGGGCCTTTAGCTGCTCCTCATACGGCATCCCATCTAAACCCTTCACCAACCTCGTGGCCTTCCTCTGGACACTCTCCAGTAGCTTCATGTCCTTTTTGTACTGTGGCACCCAGAACTGCACACAGGACTCAAGATGGGGCCGCACCAGTGCAGAGTGAAGTGGGACAATCACCTCCCTCGACTGGCTGGCTATGCTGTACTTGATGCACCCCAGGACTCGGGTGGCCCTCCTGACTCATGTTCAACTTGCCCTCAACCAGAACCTCCAGGTCCCTCTCCGCAGGGCTGCTCTCCAGCCTCTCACTCCCCAGACTGTCTGTATATCCAGGGTTACCGTGTCCCAGCTGCAAAATCCAGCACTTCTCCTTGTTAAACTTCACATGATTGGCAATTGCCCAGCTCTCTAATTTGTCCAGATCCCTCTGCAGGGCCTCTCTGCCCTTGAGAGTGTCAACTGCTCCTCCCAATTTGATGTCGTCTGTGAACTGAACAAGTAGGCCTCCAAGTCCGGCATCTAAATCATTTATGAATATATTGGAGACTACTGGCCCTAAGAAGGATCCCTGTGGAACCCTGCTAGTGACCAGTCCCCAGCCTGATGTGACCCCATTTACTGTGACCCTTTGAGCTTGACCCATCAGCCAGTTTCTCACCCAGTGCATTATGTGTTTGTCCAGCTGGATGCTGGACATTTTGTTTAGAAGGATACTATGAAAGACAGTATCAAAGGCCTTTCTGAAATCTAGAAAGACCACATCAACTGGGTTCCCTTGGTCAGCTAGGCGGGTAACCTTGTCATAGAAAGAAATCAGGTTAGTCAAGCAGGACCTTCCCCTAATGAACCTGTGTTGTCTGGGACCAATGACTCTGTTGTCTTTTAGGTGTTTTCAGTAGCTCCCAGAATGATCTTCTCCATAATCTTACCAGGCACTGAGGTGACACTAACAGGCCTGTAGTTACTGGGGTCATCCCTGCTGCCCTTCTTGAGGATTGGGACAACATTTGCCAACTTCCAGTCAACTGGTACCTCTCCAGATTCCCAAGAGCATTGAAAAATCATTGAGAGAGGTCTCGCTATGACCTCCGCTAGCTCTAGTATCCTGGGATGAACCTCATCAGGCCCCATTGACTTACAGGGATGCAGCTGGAGCAGCAAATCCCACACAAGTTCAGGGATGATTGGGAGATTATAATTTGCATGGTCATAGTTCTCTAGCCCAGGGCTCTGGGGGTGCTCAAGCCCGTCATCAATGTTGAAGATAGAAGTGAAGAAAGCATTAAACGTCTCTGCCTTGTCTATATCCCTGTTTATGAGGTGTCCATGACCATCAAGTAATGGGCCCAAGTTATTTCTGGCCAGATTTTTGCTATTAATGTATTTTAAAAAGCACTTTTTATTATCCTTCACAGTGCAGTCCAGCTTCAACTCCAGTTGAGCTTAAGCTGCACGGGTTTCTGCCCTACAGTGACGAACAGCATCCCTATAGTCCTCCCATGTTGTCTGTCCTTCCTCCCACTGGCCATACACCTTCCTTTTGTGCCTTAGTTCTAGTAGGACATCCCTGCTCAGCCAGGGTGGCCTTCTACCTTGCCTGCTTGACTTCTGGCATTTTGGAATCGTCTGGTCCTGTGGTCTTAGGAGGTGGTGCTTAAAGACTGACCAGCACTGTTGGACCCCAGCACCCTGAAAAGCTTTTCCCCAGGCGACCTTACCAAGCAGTTCCCCAAGCAACTTGAAGTCTGCCTTCCTCAGGTCCAGAGTTGAGGTCTTACTGTTAGTTTTCCTGCTATTACCATAGATGTTAAACTTGACTGCTTCATGGTCACCGTGGCCAAGACAGCCTCCAATCGCCACTTGGCAGCATCATTCTCACCTGTGTTGTCTCCAGGCGCAACAAGGAAATATTCACGCTCCTGTTGAGGATCATGGTGTGACAGTTATAAGCCCCCACAGCCCTGGGGACTTGCCACCGGGCACGGTGTGGTGGCCAGGGCAGCCCTGCTGACAGAGTGCTCTGGCTTGCAGCGCTGCCCTGGCCGTGTGGGAGGTGATGTGCGGCAAGAGCTCGGACTAACACACAACGATCAATATGATCAGGCGAAAGTCATTTATTCAAACAAAATGTCTTGTTATATATCTTATTGCTAATAACATGCGCTTTGAGCTACATTATTATTGGTTAAATGTCTTTGTCCATGCGAACCATACTCTGTTCTGATTGGTATATTGCTACTGTCCACGTGCCTATTTCTAATACATTATTGGTTACTAGCTCTAGGCGAGAAAGTCCTTACATTGCAAGATCTCACCATCATCTGCTATCTTGGGAGTCACTTTTCTTCCACCAATTTTCTTGTTCCCATGCTGTAATTGTCCTTCAGTCAGCTTTCAAAGTAACAATAGTTAGGCTAAAAACTTGATAGCACAATTAAGCCTTTATACCAAAGACTGGATTGCTCACATGCCCGTGCTCTGCAAGAAAATTCTCCACACCCACAGCTGCAGTGAGCATCAGCAGCTGATGAGGGTGGAGAAACCATAGCAGGTGCCCTAAGAGCAGACACGCTGCCTGTTATGGGGGCTGGAGGGGCTGCACTGTCTGTGGCTGGCAGGGCTTTTCTTTTTAATGTTTCTGAGCTGCTTTGCAGAGACCCTACCACACTCTGGCTACACGTCAAGCCAAAAGGCCAAAGCTTCAGCCCCTGTCAATCCTGGTTGCTCTCCTGGCTGATGAGCAGCTCCCGGCCGGATGGTGACAAGGCTGCAGAAACGCTGGAGCCCCATTTCTCCTGCCCTCCCCACAAGCTCTCAGAGATGTTAACGGCACATGTCCTAAAGGAAGATGCAGCTGGTGGGAGAGCTCCCCCCAGAGCAGGTGTATCCTGAAGGATTGCAGCCTGTGGAGAGGATCTGGCACTGGAGCAGTCTGTTCCTGAAGGACTGTACCTCATGAAACGAACCCACACTGCAGCAGTTCTTGAAGAACTGTATCCCGCGGGAATGACCCCATGCAGGAGAAGGGGAAAAGTGTGAGCTGGAAGGAGTGGCAGAGAGGAGCTGTTACAGACTCATCACAGCATCCGTTTCCCATCCTCCTCTGCCACTCATGGGAAAGGAGGTAGAGGAGTTCAGAACAAAGGCATGAAGGGGAGAAGATAGAGGAATTATAAATGAAGGAGTGAAGTTGAGCCTGTGGAAAGGGCAGGGAGTTGCTTTAATTTTTGTTGTCTTTGTTTCTCAATACTCAAAAGTATTTTAAGTGGGAAGAAAGTAAATGAATTTTCACAGTGTCAACTGTGTTTTGCCCTTGGTGGTAAGCCATCTCCCTGGCTTTGTCTCAACTCACAAGCTGCTTCATCCTATTTTAAAAAATACATACCTCTAAAAGTGTAGCTTTATCTTGGTAAATAGCATTTATTGACTGGCAACCTTTCACTGCTTGAAATTTAAAACACGTGGCATCAAATCAATGTCATGGGACTTTGTCATATTGGGAAAGGTTACATATGCAGCCTGGAGGAACTTGGACATTCCCAGCTCAGACAGCTGGAGGAGCTAAGTGGTTGTTACTGGTTCAAAGCTCTGGCAATTTCTGTTTGTTCTGTTGGAGTATTTGTATCGCAGTTCCTGAAGTGGACTAGTGCCTTCACATCACAGCCTGTCTATCGGAATCCAGAGAGCTTGCAAAAGTTGTTGTAAGTGCTCATGAGGCTCCTCAGGCTGAATTTGGATCCACTCCTGATGATTCCATGTCTGGGAGGGAGATTACAGGTGTAAAAGGAAGCTGAACATGGTGCAGGTCTCTCCTGCTCAAACAGAGCTTTGCAGTACACTTTTTCACAGCTATTCAACCTTCTCCAGAAAGTCAAATATTCCAGTTACTCAGCTTCTGATTTTATAACTTGGTAAAACAATATATATAACAATGACTAATGGCAGAATCAGGGAACCCTTTATGCCCTAATGGAAAGTTCAGACTTTGGGAGTTTGGAAGGCCTTTACCTACCCACACTTTTTCTTCAAAAGCACATTTAATAATCCAGTTCTGGAGGTTCTTTATGCAGATGTTATACACTAAAACTGCTATCATCTACTTTTGGCAACAACATTAATTTATCTATTTTCGGAGGTGCTCAGCACTGTATGGGCTTCATACAGTGGTCTGAAGCCACTGCTGGGCTTCAGGGGCTACATGTTTTTCTATCTGTTTTTGTCAGCAGTGCCCGTTTGGATGAACACTTCAGAGAGTGCCTGAGAGATTGTCTTTCCCACAGAAGGAGGCAGAGGGAAAAGAAACTATTATCTGTGCCATTTTTAGTGTAGGCTTAAGTCTTGCAGTGTTTGAAGAACTCCTGAAAACATCACTGCGTGACAGTGAAGGTCCATTACAGATTAAATTTCTTCTTCATTTGGAGGGGTTCAAGCACCCATTAATGGAAAAGAGACAGGAGTATGACTGCTCAGCTGAACAGTTAAGAGGACTTCCCTGTGAAGGGTGGTGACCTGCATGGATGAGAATCTGTTGATTGAAATATGACAGGGCTCTTCAATGCAGTTTCACAAGTAGCTTAAGCCAATGTAAATCCAGGCTGAGGCCTGAATGAGTGAGTGTCCTGCCTATCAATGTTCTGTCCCGTTGCCTCCCTTACAGACCAGTGCACCAAACAGACCAGGCTGGGGGCAGGAGTGGATAAAAAGTAGTTTACTGCTACTGTGATTGATTACAGAGGCTAAAACAGAAATGCACAGTAGACATTCATTTAGCCTCAACCAAACAGTGTAGTGGTCTTCTTTTTTTTGTAGTAAGACGTGGAAAATTAAGTGTTCCAAAGCTGAATGACCAAAGACATGAGGAGTCTGATGTTCAAAGGACACTTTTTGGGGTTATACGGCCTTTTTGAATGGAACTAATGGGCATATATGTGAAAGAAATTTGCAGGACAAGTAACTGAATTGTGGTTAATGGCATTTACAGGTGCCATTAATTCTAGAATCCTTAGATTCTTGATCCTCGCTGTATCCTTACTGAAGGCAAAATCCCTTTAGAATAGGACAATACTTTCCTGTAGGAAGATGTGAGTATTTCAACGTCACTCTGTTAGAAATGTAATATATAGCTGTCTTCCAGCTGCTGACATTGCAGCATGGAACACTGAAGAAAAATCAGATGTTTTTTTTGGGGAAAAAAAAAAAAAAAAAAAAAAAAGGTAATTCACTTTCTGTGGATTTGAAGGCCAAAGTTTTGAAATATGAGCATTTAAATTTAGTCAGTTCTATAATGAGGCATCTTAAGGAGTACACGACTTTGAAAAGTGCTGAGTCTAACCAGGAGAGTACATGTCACCAAATCTGGTCTACATTAAGGTGGGTCATGTTCATCCCTTCACACTACTAGTTTGAAAAACTGTTAGGAAAGCTAATCTTTGCTAAGAAAATTTACCTCCCAGAAACTTGTTAAGAAGTAGGCTGCATTGATTAATATTCTTGTACAGAAAAATATGTGGTTGCTAAAATATTACTGTTAAGAGCTATTGTTCACCTGCATGAGTATTTGCTCTAGCGCTGACATCAAAGCAAAGGAACAGGATTGGTTAGCCTGTGTACAAGCCTTGAGACTTAATTAATTCACTTTTGAAATCTTACTTTCTCCCCGTTTTGCTTTCATATCTGAAGGCAATATGTGCCAAACAGAGATTTGTGTGCCTAAGTTTCTAGAACTGGAGTTTTCCCCCTGTTCCTGGATTGAAACGTCATTTTTTTTCCCCAAGAAATTTATCTTGTTAACATGTTGCTTTGTGCTCTGTCTGACATAATCTTTCCTGGACAACCCTTGGTATGGTACCAAGGAGCAAAAAGATTCACTTGTATTTGCTTGAGAAACAAGTCTCAGGATGGCAGCAAAGCATAGCAAAATGGCTGCTGTGTCATGGGAACAATCTCCCAAAGCTGCTTTTGAGCTGATTTAGCACATTAGTACACAGATGTAATTCTTTGGGCCAGTGAAGCTGCTCTTTATTTCCTCCCCTTTAGCTGACATCTGAGACACATCTTCCAAAGTTTATCCACAGAAACAAACTCAGAAACAGGCAGAAGTTTTGCTGCTAACTTCCGTGGGATTGTACCATCAGCATTTAGTTTGCACTAGGCTCATATTGCTTTGTTTACACCTTAAATATAAGCTCAACTCCATATGTAAAAAGTGTTTTTTTCTAGAGAAATAACTAAACGTTTGACATCTTTGCTCTTTGGATCTTGCAGCCATTTTTCAAGTGTGAGTTTGTTTTCCCACTTTAAGGCCTGCTGACGACTACTTCCTGGTCAGCAGCAGAGGAATGTACATCAGCACTGTCAAAATGCTCTTTTATTTTTTGAGGTGGTAGATGTGCTTCCTTGAGATGTGTCATCTTAATAGCCTCCATGATCTGCTCTTCCCTGTTACCAGAGTTTAAAAAGGACATGGAGGCCTGTTGGGGCAACTGTCCTTTTTACCCTGTTGAAGGAGAAGTAATGCTCGCTGGAGCTGAGCTCAGATGTGTTCCCCTGGAGAGCACACCTGGCTGGAAGGCAGTGGCAGACCATCAAAATAATTCCATCACTGGGGAGTTGGTGAGACATTCCCACTGGTGTTAACACTGTCTTGGACGTGGGGGCTTACACTTTCAGTAACAACCTTTTTTTGGATTCATACTGGTGGGTTTTGGTTTTTTTCTACCAAGATTTTATGTATACCGATTAGAAATTCTTTATCTTTTCTGTTTTAAACAAGCAATTCTACTGTCCAAAGTTTGATTATCTATCGGAATTCATCTTGTCAGTAGATAATTACTGGTGGTATTATCGTCTGGGTTTGTGCAGACAGTAAAACCTTCTGCAGCCTTTCCAGGCCAATTTCTGCCAGGAAAAGGGCTGCAGCCCAGAGGCAGTCAGGCACTGCTCAAGCCATACAGCAGCCAGTTCTGCTGAGGAAGGTTTTCCCATGGTTTCCCATCTGATTCCAAAGCTATCCACCTCAAGAGTAAAAAAATCTGGCAATGTTCCCCTCTGCTTTATTGAAAAGGAAGAATTAATTTACAGAAACTTTTTTTCCACTTTTAAAGCGCCAAGAGCCTCTCTCTAAAGATGACAAAGATCAGCCATTCCCAGGAATCTGAATGAAACTTGGGAAGGAGGGCGGGGTTTTTTTATTTTTTTTATTCAGGAAGTGTGTATTAACCGATGACTCCCCAGATAATTTGCAGCCCAGCATGCCAGCTGTCTTCTCCACAGGGAGCAGCACTGTTTCAAACGGAAAGTTAAGCCCTGTGGATCTTTCAGGCAAGGCAGCCTGCCTCAGAACAGGATCCATAGTGCCTGGGAGCCCCAACAGGGCAGGGGAAAGGGGAGGCTCCACAGCATCCTGCCAGCTCTTTAAAATACTCCAATAGGAATGCATATAACATGGGGGAGAAAGAGCTGCACACGGGCAGCACTATCCAGATTAGAGTCAGCTGCTGTATTAGCAAGACAACGTCGAGCTAATTCTACAGTAGCCTGGACCCGTTCTGGCTCTATTGATTTTTGTTCTTCTTTTAGCAGGAATCCTAAATGTTTTAGTTCCTGATGGCACAGCAGAAACTTAGAAAGAAGAGATGCACCTTTTTTTCTGCTAATTATTATTAATTATAGTTATATTAATTTAATTAATTAATATATTAATTATATTCTTTAAATTAATATATTAAAATATAACTTAAAAAAACCCCAGCTGTTTATGGCCTAAGTGCAGCTCCTCCCAGCCTGGTGTCATCTGCCAACTTGCTGAGGGTGCACTCTGCCCATCACCTGGACCATTAGTTAAGGAAGATGGTGAACAGGATGGGAACCAGGCCTGACCCCTGGGTGCCAGTGCTAGTTCCTGGCCTCCAACTAGATTTGGTGCCACTGAGCAGCACCCTCTGGACCCGACCATTCAGCCCCTTTCAGCCCTACTGGCTGTCGGCTCCCCCAGCCCAGTTCCCTTCGAGTCTCTTCTTTCAAGAGAAGAGCCTGCAAGACGGGCACTCCCCAGCACACAGCTTTCCAACTACCACCAGAGAACCCTCCCCACCTGCCCAGAAGAAACCCCCCCATCAATTCCACATGCCAGCCAACAAGTGTTTTTATTCCAGCTCTGGTTTTTCTGCCTGTTTGCCAGGTGTCAGCAGGCAGTTGGCAGCGTCCTGTTCTCCTTGGCACCACCCCCATCACTGCTCTGGTCTCTCTTTCTAGGGCACTGAATTCCTCCTCCTCCTTTTCCCAGCAGAGGCCGTGGAACGCACAGACGTGCTGTGGAGATCACGGCCCTGGTCCCGCCACGGAGACCTGCTCCGCTCCCTCTTCCTCGGCCGGGTTTGCTCCTGAGCAGCAGGGGCTGGTGCAGCCCTCAGGGAGCTGCTGTTGGAGGGCCCTGGAGCTGCCCCATCCCTGGGAGCAGCGTCACGAAGGGGAGGATCGTGCCTCATGCTCCTCCCTGCTGAGCTGTCGTGATCACTGCCCCGCTGTGGGGATCTGCTCCGGGCCCTCTCCCTGGTGCTGTTCTTCTGGCACTGGGAAGAGGGGGCAAATCCCTGCCAGGCTTTCCTGTTGCCTTCGTGCCCGGTGTGCCGCACATGGAGGTGGGACTGTATGTGGACTAGGTGGGCACGTTCCCTTCCGGCCACACCGCAGGCCATGCAGAACCTGCCTGGGCAGCTGGGGCTTTGCCAGACTGCAAATGCCTCCCATGTCCTTGCCCAGGCTGGCTGGCCTGTGCTGGCAGGTCCAAGGGAGCTGCTGTCCTGGGATTGCTGCCCTGTGCTGGCTGGTCCAAGGGAGCTGGTCTCCTGGGGTTGCTGCCCTGTGCTGGCTGGTCCAAGGGAGCTGCCCTCCTGGGATTGCTGCCCTGTGCTGGCTGGTCCAAGGGAGCTGGTATCCTGGGGTTGCTGCCCTGTGCTGGCTGGTCCAAGGGAGCTGGTCTCCTGGGGTTGCTGCCCTGTGCTGGCTGGTCCAAGGGAGCTGGTCTCCTGGGGTTGCTGCCCTGTGCTGGCTGGTCCAAGAGAGCTGCCATTCTGGAACTGTTGGCCCGTGCTGGCCGGTGCAAAAGAGACTCTCTCATGCAATACCTGGCCAGTGCTGGCTGGTGCAAAAGTGGAGTGGGCACATGGTGGTCCCAGGGAGAAAGAAGACCTTTCTCTAGGTTGCAGATAAGGCTGCAGATCTGGGAACTGTTGGCCAGTGCTAGCCAGTCCAGAGGAGATTCTCTCCTGCAGTATCTGGCCAGTGCTGGCTGGTCCAAAAGATGTGGTGTCCTGGAATACCTGGCTTGTGCTGGCTGTTCCTAAAGAGCTTCCATGATGGAGTTGCTGGCCAGTGCAGGCTGGTCCAAAGGATGTGCCATGCTGGGATCGCTGGCCAGTGCTGGCTGGTGCAAAAGTGGAGTGGGCACATGGTGGTCCCAGGGAGAAAGAAGCCCTTTCTTCAGGTTGCAGATAAGGTTGCCCATCCTGGAACTCTTGGATAGTGACGGCTGGTGCAAAGGAGACTCTCTTACGCAATTTCTGGCCAGTGCTGGCTGGTCCAAGGGAGCTGCCATCCTGGGATTGCTGCCCTGTGCTGGCTGGTCCAAGGGAGCTGCCATCCTGGGATTGCTGCCCTGTGCTGGCTGGTCCAAGGGAGCTGCCATTCTGGAACTGTTGGCCCGTGCTGGCCGGTGCAAAAGAGACTCTCTCATGCAATACCTGGCCAGTGCTGGCTGGTGCAAAAGTGGAGTGGGCACATGGTGGTCCCAGGGAGAAAGAAGACCTTTCTCTAGGTTGCAGATAAGGCTGCAGATCTGGGAACTGTTGGCCAGTGCTGGCAGGTCCAAAAGATCTGCTGTCCTGGAATATCTGGCCAGTGCTGGCAGGTCCAAAAGATCTGCTGTCCTGGAATATCTGGCCAGTGCTGACTGTTCCTAAAGAGCTTCCATGATGGAGTTGCTGGCCAGTGCTGGCTGGTCTAAAGGATGTGCCATACTGGGATCGCTGGCCAGTGCCAGCTGGTCCAAAAGTGGAGTGGGCACATGGTGGTCCCATGGATAAAGAAGACCTTTCTCTAGATTGCAGAGAAGGCTGCAGATGTGGGAACTGTTGGCTAGTGCTGGCTGGTCCAGAGGAGATTCTCTCCTGCAGTATCTGGCCAGTGCTGGCAGGTCCAAAAGATCTGCCATCCTGGAATATCTGGCCAGTGCTGGCTGGTCCAAAAGATCTGCTGTCCTGGAATATCTGGCCAGTGCTGGTTGGCCCAAAGGAACTGCCATCCTGGGGTATCTGGCCAGTGCTGACTGTTCCTAAAGAGCTTCCATGATGAAGTTGCTGGCCAGTGCTGGCTGGTCTAAAGGATGTGCCATGCTGGGATCGCTGGCCAGTGCCAGCTGGTCCAAAAGTGGAGTGGGCACATGGTGGTCCCATGGATAAAGAAGACCTTTCTCTAGATTGCAGAGAAGGCTGCAGATGTGGGAACTGTTGGCCAGTGCTGGCTGGTCCAGAGGAGATTCTCTCCTGCAGTATCTGGCCAGTGCTGGCAGGTCCAAAAGATCTGCCATCCTGGAATATCTGGCCAGTGCTGGCTGGTCCAAAAGATCTGCTGTCCTGGAATATCTGGCCAGTGCTGGTTGGCCCAAAGGAACTGCCATCCTGGGGTATCTGGCCAGTGCTGACTATTCCTAAAGAGCTTCCATGATGGAGTTGCTGGCCAGTGCTGGCTGGTCTAAAGGATGTGCCATGCTGGGATCGCTGGCCAGTGCCAGCTGGTCCAAAAGTGGAGTGGGCACATGGTGGTCCCATGGATAAAGAAGACCTTTCTCTAGATTGCAGAGAAGGCTGCAGATGTGGGAACTGTTGGCCAGTGCTGGCTGGTCCAGAGGAGATTCTCTCCTGCAGTATCTGGCCAGTGCTGGCAGGTCCAAAAGATCTGCCATCCTGGAATATCTGGCCAGTGCTGGCTGGTCCAAAAGATCTGCTGTCCTGGAATATCTGGCCAGTGCTGGTTGGCCCAAAGGAACTGCCATCCTGGGGTATCTGGCCAGTGCTGACTATTCCTAAAGAGCTTCCATGATGGAGTTGCTGGCCAGTGCTGGCTGGTCTAAAGGATGTGCCATGCTGGGATCGCTGGCCAGTGCCAGCTGGTCCAAAAGTGGAGTGGGCACATGGTGGTCCCATGGATAAAGAAGACCTTTCTCTAGATTGCAGAGAAGGCTGCAGATGTGGGAACTGTTGGCCAGTGCTGGCTGGTCCAGAGGAGATTCTCTCCTGCAGTATCTGGCCAGTGCTGGATGGTCCTAAAGAGCTTCCATGATGGAGTGACTGGCCAGTGCTGGCTGGTCTGAAGGATGAGCCATGCTGGGATCGCTGGCCAGTGCTGGCTGGTGCAAAAGTGGAGTGGGCACATGGTGGTCCCAGGGAGAAAGAAGACCTGTCTTCAGGTTGCAGATAAGGCTGCAGATCCGGGAACTGTTGGCCAGTGCTGGTCGGTCCAGAGGAGATTCTCTCCTGCAGTATCTGGCCAGTGCTGGCTGGTCCAAATGGTGTGCCATGATGGGATTGCTGGCCAGTGCCGGCTGCTCTGAAGGATGTGCCGTGCTGGGATTTCTGGCCAGTGCTGCCTCGTCCAAAAGTGGAGTGGGCACATGGTGTTCCCTGGGAGAACGAAGCCCTTTCTTCAGGTTGCAGATCAGAGCACCTGGAGAGAACGAGAGCAATCCCTGTTTAGGGCTGTTCTTGCAGCCCCCTCAGGGCTTCCATCACTTTCTTGGAGCAGTATCACAACAGAGAGAAGATAGAACCGAGGCTACACTACAAATGGTAGTTTTCATTGGGGTCTTCTGACCAGGTCTATCCCTGCTAGTGGAGCACGACCTCCTCTTGATGCCCTCTGCGGCCTCCTAAGTAGAAGTTGGCAGCAGGGCCGCAGCCTAAAGCCCAGCCAGGAAAGATAAGGACTGACGTGGGGCAGTTGGGGTTTGACAGCACTGAACGACACGGGCGGGAATTGTCTCCTCTGACAGAAAGAGGAACGCTCAGGGGGGTGAGAAGAAAAAGAGCAAAACCAGGAAGAGGAAATGTGTTCTGAACACATCTTAACACTTGTTATATTACCTGAGATAAAACAGTAGATAGGCTTCCTGGCTGAGAGCTGTGCTGATGTCAGAATTTGTCACAGCCGAATCGTCCATCTTGTGCCACAGCCCATCGCTGGCCTGCAAAAAAGGCATCGACATGGGGAGGTGAACTGCATGGCTTCTCCACAAAAACACAAGCAGAAAACTACAGACCCAAGAGCACACCAAAACAAATCCAATCCAGCCCCTCTGGAGACCTTCTCCCCAAAGCCTTGGCTGCCAGGAACAGTGCTGGGCGAGCTTGTCTTCCCCAGGGCACACTGTTCCCCTGTCAGGAGGGAAGTTGCTCTTTACCTTGATGTAGCAGTAGTAGTGTCCCGAGTGACAGCTGACACCACTGTGGACCAGGACGGCATACAAAGAGTAAAGGAGTTGTTCTCCTGCGGCCTGGGACATGTATGGTCCAAGATCCAGGAACTCAGGATACTGCACAGCCTATGGAGAGACCAAGAGGGCTCACAACCGATCCTGAAATGCCTCATGGAACAGCCTTCCAAGACCAGGGCCCAGAGGTGTAGAGAAACATCTCTGGGCTGGATCAACACTTGCTTTTCCCTAAAGCTCCATCCATGTCAGGGTTTGGGTGGCAGGAAACTGCTCTCAGCCAAAGCAGCTCTGTCGGAGCAGAATCCGTGCTTGTCCTCCCATGGGAAATCTCCTCTCCCCAGAAGGGAAGAGGAAAAACTCACCGGGAACAAGCCCTGAGAGAGCATCCTGCTTTGGGGAGACCTGCCGCTGGCAGGGAAAGTTGCCCTCCAGCTGCCTACGTACCTTGGTGATCTTGGCACCGGTGGAATCTTCAAACCTCTTCAGACCCAGCGTGAGAACCTCGGGTCCCCAGTGGATGGTTGAGGTCTTGGTGGCGCCAACCATCTGGCCACAGCTGGAAACCAAGCGCAGAGCCAAGTGCTGAGACGAGCCCTTGAAATGCCCCCTCTCTTGCCCCAAGGAGGCCAGACAAGCTTTCACCTCCCCCCCGTCCTTACGCTACTTTAAGACTATTCAGCTGCCAGAAGGCTGCACTAAAATAAAGCTGTGCCTCATCACTGGGCACTTCCCCTCCGTGAAAGGCCAACTGATCCTCTCAAACGTGCAAAACCTTACGGCAGGATCTAATATCTAAGATGTGCTTAGGAATCATCTTACTGGCGACATCTGAAGCCACTTCCGGCATCCAGCTGCTCGGGCTTCACAAAGTTCTCCAGCGCTTCAGTGACAGATGCAGCTGCCTGGAGAAGGGAGAAAGGAGAGCGCAGAGCTTAGGGAAGTGCTCTCACCCAGCCACTTCGCAGGAGCTGACAAGAAGACCCAGGTGGCTGAGGAGACCCGCTATCAACCTGCAAGCAGTGCCCAGCAAGAGGCAGAAAGAGGGCATTCTGCTGCACACTTCCCTCCTTTCCCAGGCATTCCTGGGGCTGTCAAGAGCTCCCTCCCTGTGGCACCACTCAGTTCAGCTCCCAGTGGTGTGCAGGGTCACCAATAATGAAGACAACCCAACTCATCAGCCTGGAAGCCAGACAGATGTGGAGAGGGGGCAGAGGGAAGAAGGAGGAGAGTACGTCAAGGGTGCGGAAGGGGCCAATGCGCGTTTGTCCAGCTTAAAGCCAGCCCCTGCTGGGAGATCACTGCCATGGGCTCTGCAGCAGGACACAGGCCATGCCACT
Organism: Hemiprocne comata; assembly: GCA_020745705.1. Classification (NCBI taxonomy): domain Eukaryota; kingdom Metazoa; phylum Chordata; class Aves; order Apodiformes; family Apodidae; genus Hemiprocne; species Hemiprocne comata. The sequence continues at coordinate 67,642,794 of CM036616.1, read as the reverse complement.
TCCCACCCACCACCAAGCTCTCTTGTGTGCCCAGGAGAAGTTTTTCAGCCAACTGCCTTGATGCTGGAAAGCTACAGGGGCCTTGGGACATCTGGAAACACAAGTAGAAAGCCTCTAACCTTTACGTCCAGAAGGACATCCAGGAAGGGCTCGAAGGACTCAGAAACCACCTTGCAGCTCAGGCACGTGACTGGAAAGCAAACAGGGAAGCTCAGTGACAGGGGAAGTTGAGCGACTGTGCCAGCCCCGCTCCTCACGACGCCAGTCACCCAACCAGCTCTTTCTCACAGGCAGACAGAAGGGCACAGACAGTTCCAAGGACAGCAAGAGTTGTGGAAAAGTACCTCTGGATCTCATATAGCTCCCAAAGATCTGGTGGATGACGGTTGGTTGAAAAGACATGTCCAAGCTGGAAAGAAATGGTAAGGCAGAGTTATCTCCTCCAGCAACTTTCTCTGAAAACCCTGGGCCTAGGTTTTCCTTCTTTGGGAGAGCCCATCGAGAGTCCAAAGGGCTGGGGAACACGGGAGAGAGGTCATCTGCTTGTGCTTACCCGCCACTCGCAGGCAGACAAGCTCTCTGCATGGCTTCAAGAGTGCACCGTAAGAACTCGTGGGCGTCTTCCTGACGGCCCACCTTGAAATGGTCTCCTATGCCTAAGAAAGAAGAAGTGGAGTAGTTTGCTGCTATGAGAGGGGAAGAAAACACATCAAAGCACCTGCAATGACTTACTGGGAAGAACACTGACGACGTCCCAAGGCAGGATGGAAGTGGCTCCGGGACGCAGGACCTTGTCCACATGATCTTGGACTCTGCACGTCACACAGGAGTACGGCTGAGCACCTGAAGGGGGAGGGAGGGAAGTTTCTCAGGTTAGCAAAATAGCCACAGCAATGGGAAGCCTAGTGGAGATCTGCAAGTTGTAACAACAGTCTCCACTCCTCTTCTCTCAAGGGGCCAATGTCCCAACAAGGCCAGCACTCTGTAGTGCATAGAAAACTTCCTCCAGAGGGATGCTGAATGGACAGAAGTTTTCTGTGCAATGAGCAAAGAGAGTTGAACTTGCAGGAGTGGAGACCAAGGCCCCGGGCTAGAAAGGGTGCCTTTCTGCAGAGGAGCACACCCAGATGTGCCAAGCAGCTTCTAGGCTTGAGTGTTCAAAGAACACCAGCGTGGGCTGGCTGGTGGCTGACAAAGAAGAGCTGCTTTTCTCCTACTTCCGATTCCACAGGCTGGGAATCCCTGGGAAGCACCCAATGGGTTTACAAGGAGATGTTCATCCAGGTACTCACAGGACTGGCTGTGCTCCCGAGAGAGCAGGTAGTTGGCCAGGGGACGAGTATAGGTCAGGCACTGCAGCACTGCGTTGAGGAAGCAGGTGTTGCCCATGTTCTGGAGGCCTGCTCCAACGCTTGGTCTTTGCTGCCAGGCCATGCTTCCTTGTGGAGCCATTCCGGTGCCAATGACTGCAGGGAAATGACATTGGAAAAGAGATGAGACATTTGCTTGCCTAAAAGCATCTTTTAAAAGCCCAGTTCTCTCTCCACAGGAGCAACCCAGGGCATCCACCTCGAATCTCCAAGCCAGAAATACGAGGGGGCAGCCTGATGCTGCCACTGAAATGGGCTGGTCCTGAAAAACTTTTGGAAAACAGCCTGTTCCCCTGCTTGCTTTGCCCCAAGTCCAACAAACCCATACTCGGACTTGTGTGCCTCTGGCTACCTTCCTGTTCCTCTAGAGTCTGGAACTGGCTTATCAGGTCAAACCTTCCCTTTTCCTGATTGTCACTGGAGGAAAACAAGCCAGTGCCGAGCACAGAAGGTAGCCCTACTGATGGCAGATCTTCCTACAAGCAATGTCATCTTTCAAAGTCTCGTCCGTAGTGGCAGAGAAGTGACACAGCCCATTTTCCTGCATCTCATCCAAGCCCCCTGGGTAAGTCTGACTGCTGTCAGGAACGCCCCCACATTCAACACTCAGGGGCTGCAGCCTCAGCCCCAGCCCTTTCCTCTGGGCACTCACTAAGCCCAGACCTGCTGGGGAAGCCGTTACTCACCAGAGTTGTTGCACACTGCGGCCGTTGCCGGTCTCAGCAACAGAGGGCAAACCTCTGGAGGACCAAGATGACCGAGATGACCAAGGCTGTCAGGACGTGCTCCAGAAAGAGGAGGTCAGCGCCAATCCTGTCGCCTGATTGCAAAGAAAGAATTGTCTTATCAATGAAATGATAAGAAAATTCCCCAGTCAAAAGGCACAAGGCCCAGATCAGCACCCGCCACCAGGAGCATTTCAGTGGTGCTGGCCCTCCTGTCCCTGTCCTAGGACGCCACGTGACAGCAATTCCCAAGGCCCTTTGGACAGACTGCCTGGCGTCTCCCCCTCTCTGCAGAGGACCTGCTGCTGGCCTGTGTTAGCCACAGGGCCCTCTGGCTCTCCAGCCCACACTTGCCCACCTTGCACGCAGGAGGCACCGGCTTCCGGCTGCTGCTTTGACAGCTGCCTTGGCTGTGCTCCTTTTGTGTCTCCCTTCCTACCACATCCACCAGGGCGGGCGTCTTGTCATTCCCACCTGAGCCCAGCACCTCAGACTACGCTGCCACCCCCCTACTTACCCAGCCAAGAAATAAGCCTTAGCAAAGAGGAACCCTACTCATAGACCTGGGCAGCCTGGAAAGGTGGAAGAGCTCAGCCTACAGCTCAGAAGGTAGAGACCAGCCCATCCTTTTCTCCCGTATCAACCTACTCTGTCATCTCTCCTGGAAGGCCAGTCAGAATTACCTTGAAAAGAGGAGGGAAGCTGAGGAGAAGTGAGCAGGAAACAATGAATGCTCGTAACAAACGAGGCACACGAGTAGCCAGGGAAGGAGCCGAGTTATCCCGAAGGTGAGCTCAGCCCAAGTGGCTGTTGCTGGTGCCGCTTCTCGGGCTTTTATACCCTGGCCACGTGACGTCACAGGTGCCACGCCCTTGCCGCATCACTGCCCCTTTGTGACGTCACGGGGTTGCGTGGCAACGTGTCCCCTCATTGTAACATCAGGGGGTTCCGTGGCAACCAGGGGTCACCTCCTGCAGCTGGCAGCCATTGGGCTTCCCCAGGTGCTGCTGGTGAGGGGCTGTTCATCCCCCAGCAGAGCTCCCACCTCTTCCTGGAGCTGCACAGCAGAACAAAGAGAAACCTGCCCAGGGCTTTGGATTTGGGCTGAAAACAGTGTTGATAATCCAGAGTAGTGTCTGATTCCTACAGAGCAGCACTGCAAAATCTGCAGAGGAAGAGCCAGGCTGGGGACTCGTGGGGTCTGCCCGTGGGAGGTGATGGGCAGCCCAGCTTGCCTTTTCCTCCTGTGGTGAGCCAGTTTCTTGGCATGAGCCTGCTAGCACCCGATCCTGCCCGGGATTGTAATAAACACATGATACCTCATCTCTGTGTGTGTGGATTGGACTTTGCACACCGGGTAAAGAATCCATTTTTGGGACAACAACATTGCTGAAAAGATCCAGACAGTTTGGGCTTGCAGCAGGGACTGGTTGACCGAGCACACAGCTCACCAAATCAAAGGAATCCAAACGGCAGGATTTTGGACACTTCTCTGATGCCAGAACTAGGGCAGCAGGGTGCAGAAATGCTGCTCACCTGTGGCTGCTGTGCTCACCTGGACTTGAGCGTCACGAGAAAGCAGCACAAATGACAGTATTTCAAGGAGCAAAGAGATGGTGTTTCCATGAGTGTTGAAGCTGCTGGGTGCCTCCTTTACAGGCCGTCCTGCCCTGGTTGTGCTACCTGAGGGGTTTCATCGCTTCTGGAGTCCACACTTGGTAGCCTCTCCCCCACCCCCTGGGACCTGTTCCAGGAATCTTCCAAATTCTTGGCCATTATTTGAGGCCGTTTTATTAAGTCCTGCTATTTTTTGTCAAAACATGCCTCCCAAAGGTGGTAAGTTCCAATAAAGGGAGCTAACCTCATGGGTCGAGAGAAAGGCAATGAGGCAAAGCTGCGTGCGCAAGCAAAGCCAAATGAGGAGCTCATTCCCCACTTCCCGTGGCAAGCAGATGTCCAGGCAGCCCCTGGGACCTGGCTCCATCACATGCAGCAGTGCTCCACCCCCAGGAGATTCACTGCTCCTTGCAGAGCCGGTCTCACACCCCCCCCCTGCTCCCATGCAGCCCCCCTGGCCCCACAGGCTCTCCCCACAGCCTTGGGGCCAGCAGCATGGCCTCCACCCATGTCCACGCCCATGGTCTCTGCCCAGGACTGATCAGAGACCCCCCCCAGCCAGCCCCATCTGCCCTGGGTGGGAGAGGAAGAAAGCTGCGTGTGTCCCCCCTGTATGAGGTGTGCCAGGTCCAGCTGCTGCAGATGGGTGAGTGCGGGGCGTTTGGCTGCTGTGCTGGGCTCCGGAATGGCCACCTTCCTAGACAGGGCAGGTTGGTGTGGGGACTCTTCCCTGAAGAAGAGCGAGCAGCCTTGCAAGGGCATCTGTCAGTTTGCTCAGCACCCTTGGGTGCAAACTGACTAGTCTCAGCCCTCAGCTACAAGGAGTTCTTACCTGGCCTGGGTTCTCGCAGTCATCCCTGACCCAGCTCTCACCACTGCTGGCAGGGCCCTCCCTTCTCATCCTCCACCCTTGCCAGAGGGCAACCTCTTGCCAGGGCCCAGCTTAACAACACTATCAGGGCACTTGGTGTGACATCTCCTCCCTCCTGTCCCTTCTGACCCTAGGTGTTGGAAATTACCTCCATCCCTCTGAGAGGACAGGTGTGGTCCTCACAGCCATTGACCCCGTGAGAGACTCCAGCATCAATGACGAGCAGGTGGCCCGCAGTGTGCTCCACATGGACAGGAGAGACCCTGGCTCCCGGCTGGTGGAAGTAAGCAGCTTGTAGCTGGGTTGTGCTGAGACCTCTCAGGTGTTTTTCCCCCCTCCCAAATCCAAGTGTCTTGAGCACCTGAAGCCACTTCAAGGCAGCAGAGAGGGATGGGAAGGGCAGCAGTTTTGGTGACAGCTGAGGAGATGGTTGCACTCCAGTGGCACAGTATCACAGTATCACACTACCACTCTGGTTGGAAAAGACCTTCAAGATCATCAGTACAACACTACCCTAACTCTGCCACGTCCGCCACTAAACCCTGTCCCTTGGCACCACATCTATCTTTTTAGATGTCTCCAGGGATGGTGATTCAACCACCTCCCCGGACAGCCTGGATCACCAAGTCCAACTCCCACCCCAGAGCAGGACAACCTCAAAACTCACACCATGGCCCTGATGGCCCTGTCCAAATGCTTCCTTGAATATTGTCAGGTTTCGGTGCCATTCCTGCTTCCCTGGGGAGCCTGTTCCAGAGCTCCACCACCCTCTGGGTGAAGAATCTCCTCCTAATGTCCAACCCAAACCTCCCTCTGCACAGCTTCCTACCATTCCCTCGGGTCCTATCATTGGTCACCAGAGAGAAGAGGTCAGCGCCTGGTCCTCCTCCTTCCCTAATGAGGAAGCAGTAAGCTGCAATGAGGTCTCCCCTCAGTCTCCTCTTCTCCAGGCTGAACAGGGCAAGGGCCTTTAGCTGCTCCTCATACGGCATCCCATCTAAACCCTTCACCAACCTCGTGGCCTTCCTCTGGACACTCTCCAGTAGCTTCATGTCCTTTTTGTACTGTGGCACCCAGAACTGCACACAGGACTCAAGATGGGGCCGCACCAGTGCAGAGTGAAGTGGGACAATCACCTCCCTCGACTGGCTGGCTATGCTGTACTTGATGCACCCCAGGACTCGGGTGGCCCTCCTGACTCATGTTCAACTTGCCCTCAACCAGAACCTCCAGGTCCCTCTCCGCAGGGCTGCTCTCCAGCCTCTCACTCCCCAGACTGTCTGTATATCCAGGGTTACCGTGTCCCAGCTGCAAAATCCAGCACTTCTCCTTGTTAAACTTCACATGATTGGCAATTGCCCAGCTCTCTAATTTGTCCAGATCCCTCTGCAGGGCCTCTCTGCCCTTGAGAGTGTCAACTGCTCCTCCCAATTTGATGTCGTCTGTGAACTGAACAAGTAGGCCTCCAAGTCCGGCATCTAAATCATTTATGAATATATTGGAGACTACTGGCCCTAAGAAGGATCCCTGTGGAACCCTGCTAGTGACCAGTCCCCAGCCTGATGTGACCCCATTTACTGTGACCCTTTGAGCTTGACCCATCAGCCAGTTTCTCACCCAGTGCATTATGTGTTTGTCCAGCTGGATGCTGGACATTTTGTTTAGAAGGATACTATGAAAGACAGTATCAAAGGCCTTTCTGAAATCTAGAAAGACCACATCAACTGGGTTCCCTTGGTCAGCTAGGCGGGTAACCTTGTCATAGAAAGAAATCAGGTTAGTCAAGCAGGACCTTCCCCTAATGAACCTGTGTTGTCTGGGACCAATGACTCTGTTGTCTTTTAGGTGTTTTCAGTAGCTCCCAGAATGATCTTCTCCATAATCTTACCAGGCACTGAGGTGACACTAACAGGCCTGTAGTTACTGGGGTCATCCCTGCTGCCCTTCTTGAGGATTGGGACAACATTTGCCAACTTCCAGTCAACTGGTACCTCTCCAGATTCCCAAGAGCATTGAAAAATCATTGAGAGAGGTCTCGCTATGACCTCCGCTAGCTCTAGTATCCTGGGATGAACCTCATCAGGCCCCATTGACTTACAGGGATGCAGCTGGAGCAGCAAATCCCACACAAGTTCAGGGATGATTGGGAGATTATAATTTGCATGGTCATAGTTCTCTAGCCCAGGGCTCTGGGGGTGCTCAAGCCCGTCATCAATGTTGAAGATAGAAGTGAAGAAAGCATTAAACGTCTCTGCCTTGTCTATATCCCTGTTTATGAGGTGTCCATGACCATCAAGTAATGGGCCCAAGTTATTTCTGGCCAGATTTTTGCTATTAATGTATTTTAAAAAGCACTTTTTATTATCCTTCACAGTGCAGTCCAGCTTCAACTCCAGTTGAGCTTAAGCTGCACGGGTTTCTGCCCTACAGTGACGAACAGCATCCCTATAGTCCTCCCATGTTGTCTGTCCTTCCTCCCACTGGCCATACACCTTCCTTTTGTGCCTTAGTTCTAGTAGGACATCCCTGCTCAGCCAGGGTGGCCTTCTACCTTGCCTGCTTGACTTCTGGCATTTTGGAATCGTCTGGTCCTGTGGTCTTAGGAGGTGGTGCTTAAAGACTGACCAGCACTGTTGGACCCCAGCACCCTGAAAAGCTTTTCCCCAGGCGACCTTACCAAGCAGTTCCCCAAGCAACTTGAAGTCTGCCTTCCTCAGGTCCAGAGTTGAGGTCTTACTGTTAGTTTTCCTGCTATTACCATAGATGTTAAACTTGACTGCTTCATGGTCACCGTGGCCAAGACAGCCTCCAATCGCCACTTGGCAGCATCATTCTCACCTGTGTTGTCTCCAGGCGCAACAAGGAAATATTCACGCTCCTGTTGAGGATCATGGTGTGACAGTTATAAGCCCCCACAGCCCTGGGGACTTGCCACCGGGCACGGTGTGGTGGCCAGGGCAGCCCTGCTGACAGAGTGCTCTGGCTTGCAGCGCTACCCTGGCCGTGTGGGAGGTGATGTGCGGCGAGAGCTCGGACTAACACACAACGATCAATATGATCAGGCGAAAGTCATTTATTCAAACAAAATGTCTTGTTATATATCTTATTGCTAATAACATGCGCTTTGAGCTACATTATTATTGGTTAAATGTCTTTGTCCATGCGAACCATACTCTGTTCTGATTGGTATATTGCTACTGTCCACGTGCCTATTTCTAATACATTATTGGTTACTAGCTCTAGGCGAGAAAGTCCTTACATTGCAAGATCTCACCATCATCTGCTATCTTGGGAGTCACTTTTCTTCCACCAATTTTCTTGTTCCCATGCTGTAATTGTCCTTCAGTCAGCTTTCAAAGTAACAATAGTTAGGCTAAAAACTTGATAGCACAATTAAGCCTTTATACCAAAGACTGGATTGCTCACATGCCCGTGCTCTGCAAGAAAATTCTCCACACCCACAGCTGCAGTGAGCATCAGCAGCTGATGAGGGTGGAGAAACCATAGCAGGTGCCCTAAGAGCAGACACGCTGCCTGTTATGGGGGCTGGAGGGGCTGCACTGTCTGTGGCTGGCAGGGCTTTTCTTTTTAATGTTTCTGAGCTGCTTTGCAGAGACCCTACCACACTCTGGCTACACGTCAAGCCAAAAGGCCAAAGCTTCAGCCCCTGTCAATCCTGGTTGCTCTCCTGGCTGATGAGCAGCTCCCGGCCGGATGGTGACAAGGCTGCAGAAACGCTGGAGCCCCATTTCTCCTGCCCTCCCCACAAGCTCTCAGAGATGTTAACGGCACATGTCCTAAAGGAAGATGCAGCTGGTGGGAGAGCTCCCCCCAGAGCAGGTGTATCCTGAAGGATTGCAGCCTGTGGAGAGGATCTGGCACTGGAGCAGTCTGTTCCTGAAGGACTGTACCTCATGAAACGAACCCACACTGCAGCAGTTCTTGAAGAACTGTATCCCGCGGGAATGACCCCATGCAGGAGAAGGGGAAAAGTGTGAGCTGGAAGGAGTGGCAGAGAGGAGCTGTTACAGACTCATCACAGCATCCGTTTCCCATCCTCCTCTGCCACTCATGGGAAAGGAGGTAGAGGAGTTCAGAACAAAGGCATGAAGGGGAGAAGATAGAGGAATTATAAATGAAGGAGTGAAGTTGAGCCTGTGGAAAGGGCAGGGAGTTGCTTTAATTTTTGTTGTCTTTGTTTCTCAATACTCAAAAGTATTTTAAGTGGGAAGAAAGTAAATGAATTTTCACAGTGTCAACTGTGTTTTGCCCTTGGTGGTAAGCCATCTCCCTGGCTTTGTCTCAACTCACAAGCTGCTTCATCCTATTTTAAAAAATACATACCTCTAAAAGTGTAGCTTTATCTTGGTAAATAGCATTTATTGACTGGCAACCTTTCACTGCTTGAAATTTAAAACACGTGGCATCAAATCAATGTCATGGGACTTTGTCATATTGGGAAAGGTTACATATGCAGCCTGGAGGAACTTGGACATTCCCAGCTCAGACAGCTGGAGGAGCTAAGTGGTTGTTACTGGTTCAAAGCTCTGGCAATTTCTGTTTGTTCTGTTGGAGTATTTGTATCGCAGTTCCTGAAGTGGACTAGTGCCTTCACATCACAGCCTGTCTATCGGAATCCAGAGAGCTTGCAAAAGTTGTTGTAAGTGCTCATGAGGCTCCTCAGGCTGAATTTGGATCCACTCCTGATGATTCCATGTCTGGGAGGGAGATTACAGGTGTAAAAGGAAGCTGAACATGGTGCAGGTCTCTCCTGCTCAAACAGAGCTTTGCAGTACACTTTTTCACAGCTATTCAACCTTCTCCAGAAAGTCAAATATTCCAGTTACTCAGCTTCTGATTTTATAACTTGGTAAAACAATATATATAACAATGACTAATGGCAGAATCAGGGAACCCTTTATGCCCTAATGGAAAGTTCAGACTTTGGGAGTTTGGAAGGCCTTTACCTACCCACACTTTTTCTTCAAAAGCACATTTAATAATCCAGTTCTGGAGGTTCTTTATGCAGATGTTATACACTAAAACTGCTATCATCTACTTTTGGCAACAACATTAATTTATCTATTTTCGGAGGTGCTCAGCACTGTATGGGCTTCATACAGTGGTCTGAAGCCACTGCTGGGCTTCAGGGGCTACATGTTTTTCTATCTGTTTTTGTCAGCAGTGCCCGTTTGGATGAACACTTCAGAGAGTGCCTGAGAGATTGTCTTTCCCACAGAAGGAGGCAGAGGGAAAAGAAACTATTATCTGTGCCATTTTTAGTGTAGGCTTAAGTCTTGCAGTGTTTGAAGAACTCCTGAAAACATCACTGCGTGACAGTGAAGGTCCATTACAGATTAAATTTCTTCTTCATTTGGAGGGGTTCAAGCACCCATTAATGGAAAAGAGACAGGAGTATGACTGCTCAGCTGAACAGTTAAGAGGACTTCCCTGTGAAGGGTGGTGACCTGCATGGATGAGAATCTGTTGATTGAAATATGACAGGGCTCTTCAATGCAGTTTCACAAGTAGCTTAAGCCAATGTAAATCCAGGCTGAGGCCTGAATGAGTGAGTGTCCTGCCTATCAATGTTCTGTCCCGTTGCCTCCCTTACAGACCAGTGCACCAAACAGACCAGGCTGGGGGCAGGAGTGGATAAAAAGTAGTTTACTGCTACTGTGATTGATTACAGAGGCTAAAACAGAAATGCACAGTAGACATTCATTTAGCCTCAACCAAACAGTGTAGTGGTCTTCTTTTTTTTGTAGTAAGACGTGGAAAATTAAGTGTTCCAAAGCTGAATGACCAAAGACATGAGGAGTCTGATGTTCAAAGGACACTTTTTGGGGTTATACGGCCTTTTTGAATGGAACTAATGGGCATATATGTGAAAGAAATTTGCAGGACAAGTAACTGAATTGTGGTTAATGGCATTTACAGGTGCCATTAATTCTAGAATCCTTAGATTCTTGATCCTCGCTGTATCCTTACTGAAGGCAAAATCCCTTTAGAATAGGACAATACTTTCCTGTAGGAAGATGTGAGTATTTCAACGTCACTCTGTTAGAAATGTAATATATAGCTGTCTTCCAGCTGCTGACATTGCAGCATGGAACACTGAAGAAAAATCAGATGTTTTTTTTGGGGAAAAAAAAAAAAAAAAAAAAAGGTAATTCACTTTCTGTGGATTTGAAGGCCAAAGTTTTGAAATATGAGCATTTAAATTTAGTCAGTTCTATAATGAGGCATCTTAAGGAGTACACGACTTTGAAAAGTGCTGAGTCTAACCAGGAGAGTACATGTCACCAAATCTGGTCTACATTAAGGTGGGTCATGTTCATCCCTTCACACTACTAGTTTGAAAAACTGTTAGGAAAGCTAATCTTTGCTAAGAAAATTTACCTCCCAGAAACTTGTTAAGAAGTAGGCTGCATTGATTAATATTCTTGTACAGAAAAATATTCCTGGTGTGGTTGCTAAAATATTACTGTTAAGAGCTATTGTTCACCTGCATGAGTATTTGCTCTAGCGCTGACATCAAAGCAAAGGAACAGGATTGGTTAGCCTGTGTACAAGCCTTGAGACTTAATTAATTCACTTTTGAAATCTTACTTTCTCCCCGTTTTGCTTTCATATCTGAAGGCAATATGTGCCAAACAGAGATTTGTGTGCCTAAGTTTCTAGAACTGGAGTTTTCCCCCTGTTCCTGGATTGAAACGTCGTTTTTTTCCCCAAGAAATTTATCTCGTTAACATGTTGCTTTGTGCTCTGTCTGACATAATCTTTCCTGGACAACCCTTGGTATGGTACCAAGGAGCAAAAAGATTCACTTGTATTTGCTTGAGAAACAAGTCTCAGGATGGCAGCAAAGCATAGCAAAATGGCTGCTGTGTCATGGGAACAATCTCCCAAAGCTGATTTTGAGCTGATTTAGCACATTAGTACACAGATGTAATTCTTTGGGCCAGTGAAGCTGCTCTTTATTTCCTCCCCTTTAGCTGACATCTGAGACACATCTTCCAAAGTTTATCCACAGAAACAAACTCAGAAACAGGCAGAAGTTTTGCTGCTAACTTCCGTGGGATTGTACCATCAGCATTTAGTTTGCACTAGGCTCATATTGCTTTGTTTACACCTTAAATATAAGCTCAACTCCATATGTAAAAAGTGTTTTTTTCTAGAGAAATAACTAAACGTTTGACATCTTTGCTCTTTGGATCTTGCAGCCATTTTTCAAGTGTGAGTTTGTTTTCCCACTTTAAGGCCTGCTGACGACTACTTCCTGGTCAGCAGCAGAGGAATGTACATCAGCACTGTCAAAATGCTCTTTTATTTTTTGAGGTGGTAGATGTGCTTCCTTGAGATGTGTCATCTTAATAGCCTCCATGATCTGCTCTTCCCTGTTACCAGAGTTTAAAAAGGACATGGAGGCCTGTTGGGGCAACTGTCCTTTTTACCCTGTTGAAGGAGAAGTAATGCTCGCTGGAGCTGAGCTCAGATGTGTTCCCCTGGAGAGCACACCTGGCTGGAAGGCAGTGGCAGACCATCAAAATAATTCCATCACTGGGGAGTTGGTGAGACATTCCCACTGGTGTTAACACTGTCTTGGACGTGGGGGCTTACACTTTCAGTAACAACCTTTTTTTGGATTCATACTGGTGGGTTTTGGTTTTTTTTCTACCAAGATTTTATGTATACCGATTAGAAATTCTTTATCTTTTCTGTTTTAAACAAGCAATTCTACTGTCCAAAGTTTGATTATCTATCAGAATTCATCTTGTCAGTAGATAATTACTGGTGGTATTATCGTCTGGGTTTGTGCAGACAGTAAAACCTTCTGCAGCCTTTCCAGGCCAATTTCTGCCAGGAAAAGGGCTGCAGCCCAGAGGCAGTCAGGCACTGCTCAAGCCATACAGCAGCCAGTTCTGCTGAGGAAGGTTTTCCCATGGTTTCCCATCTGATTCCAAAGCTATCCACCTCAAGAGTAAAAAAATCTGGCAATGTTCCCCTCTGCTTTATTGAAAAGGAAGAATTAATTTACAGAAACTTTTTTTCCACTTTTAAAGCGCCAAGAGCCTCTCTCTAAAGATGACAAAGATCAGCCATTCCCAGGAATCTGAATGAAACTTGGGAAGGAGGGCGGGGTTTTTTTATTTTTTTTATTCAGGAAGTGTGTATTAACCGATGACTCCCCAGATAATTTGCAGCCCAGCATGCCAGCTGTCTTCTCCACAGGGAGCAGCACTGTTTCAAACGGAAAGTTAAGCCCTGTGGATCTTTCAGGCAAGGCAGCCTGCCTCAGAACAGGATCCATAGTGCCTGGGAGCCCCAACAGGGCAGGGGAAAGGGGAGGCTCCACAGCATCCTGCCAGCTCTTTAAAATACTCCAATAGGAATGCATATAACATGGGGGAGAAAGAGCTGCACACGGGCAGCACTATCCAGATTAGAGTCAGCTGCTGTATTAGCAAGACAACGTCGAGCTAATTCTACAGTAGCCTGGACCCGTTCTGGCTCTATTGATTTTTGTTCTTCTTTTAGCAGGAATCCTAAATGTTTTAGTTCCTGATGGCACAGCAGAAACTTAGAAAGAAGAGATGCACCTTTTTTTCTGCTAATTATTATTAATTATAGTTATATTAATTTAATTAATTAATATATTAATTATATTCTTTAAATTAATATATTAAAATATAACTTAAAAAAACCCCAGCTGTTTATGGCCTAAGTGCAGCTCCTCCCAGCCTGGTGTCATCTGCCAACTTGCTGAGGGTGCACTCTGCCCATCACCTGGACCATTAGTTAAGGAAGATGGTGAACAGGATGGGAACCAGGCCTGACCCCTGGGTGCCAGTGCTAGTTCCTGGCCTCCAACTAGATTTGGTGCCACTGAGCAGCACCCTCTGGACCCGACCATTCAGCCCCTTTCAGCCCTACTGGCTGTCGGCTCCCCCAGCCCAGTTCCCTTCGAGTCTCTTCTTTCAAGAGAAGAGCCTGCAAGACGGGCACTCACCAGCACACACCTTTCCAACTACCACCAGAGAACCCTCCCCACCTGCCCAGAAGAAACCCCCCCCATCAATTCCACATGCCAGCCAACAAGTGTTTTTATTCCAGCTCTGGTTTTTCTGCCTGTTTGCCAGGTGTCAGCAGGCAGTTGGCAGCGTCCTGTTCTCCTTGGATTGACCCCCCATCACTGCTCTGGTCTCTCTTTCTAGGGCACTGAATTCCTCCTCCTTTTCCCAGCAGAGGCCATGGAACGCACAGACGTGCTGCGGAGATCACGGCCCTGGTCCCGCCACGGAGACCTGCTCCGCTCCCTCTTCCTCGGCCGGGTTTGCTCCTGAGCAGCAGGGGCTGGTGCAGCCCTCAGGGAGCTGCTGTTGGAGGGCCCTGGAGCTGCCCCATCCCTGGGAGCAGCGTCACGAAGGGGAGGATCATGCCTCATGCTCCTCCCTGCTGAGCTGTCGTGATCACTGCCCCGCTGTGGGGATCTGCTCCGGGCCCTCTCCCTGGTGCTGTTCTTCTGGCACTGGGAAGAGGGGGCAAATCCCTGCCAGGCTTTCCTGTTGCCTTCGTGCCCGGTGTGCCGCACATGGAGGTGGGACTGTATGTGGACTAGGTGGGCACGTTCCCTTCCGGCCACACCGCAGGCCATGCAGAACCTGCCTGGGCAACTGGGGCTTTGCCAGGCTGCAAATGCCTCCCATGCCCTTGCCCAGGCTGACTGCCCTGTGCTGGCAGGTCCAAGGGAGCTGGTCTCCTGGGGTTGCTGCCCTGTGCTGGCTGGTCCAAGGGAGCTGGTCTCCTGGGGTTGCTGCCCTGTGCTGGCTGGTCCAAGGGAGCTGGTCTCCTGGGGTTGCTGCCCTGTGCTGGCTGGTCCAAGGGAGCTGGTCTCCTGGGGTTGCTGCCCTGTGCTGGCTGGTCCAAGGGAGCTGGTCTCCTGGGGTTGCTGCCCTGTGCTGGCTGGTCCAAGGGAGCTGGTCTCCTGGGGTTGCTGCCCTGTGCTGGCTGGTCCAAGGGAGCTGGTCTCCTGGGGTTGCTGCCCTGTGCTGGCTGGTCCAAGAGAGCTGCCATTCTGGAACTGTTGGCCCGTGCTGGCCGGTGCAAAAGAGACTCTCTCATGCAATACCTGGCCAGTGCTGGCTGGTGCAAAAGTGGAGTGGGCACATGGTGGTCCCAGGGAGAAAGAAGACCTTTCTCTAGGTTGCAGATAAGGCTGCAGATCTGGGAACTGTTGGCCAGTGCTAGCCAGTCCAGAGGAGATTCTCTCCTGCAGTATCTGGCCAGTGCTGGCTGGTCCAAAAGATGTGGTGTCCTGGAATACCTGGCTTGTGCTGGCTGTTCCTAAAGAGCTTCCATGATGGAGTTGCTGGCCAGTGCAGGCTGGTCCAAAGGATGTGCCATGCTGGGATCGCTGGCCAGTGCTGGCTGGTGCAAAAGTGGAGTGGGCACATGGTGGTCCCAGGGAGAAAGAAGCCCTTTCTTCAGGTTGCAGATAAGGTTGCCCATCCTGGAACTCTTGGATAGTGACGGCTGGTGCAAAGGAGACTCTCTTACGCAATTTCTGGCCAGTGCTGGCTGGTCCAAGGGAGCTGCCATCCTGGGATTGCTGCCCTGTGCTGGCTGGTCCAAGGGAGCTGCCATTCTGGAACTGTTGGCCCGTGCTGGCCGGTGCAAAAGAGACTCTCTCATGCAATACCTGGCCAGTGCTGGCTGGTGCAAAAGTGGAGTGGGCACATGGTGGTCCCAGGGAGAAAGAAGACCTTTCTCTAGGTTGCAGATAAGGCTGCAGATCTGGGAACTGTTGGCCAGTGCTAGCCAGTCCAGAGGAGATTCTCTCCTGCAGTATCTGGCCAGTGCTGGCTGGTCCAAAAGATGTGGTGTCCTTGAATACCTGGCTTGTGCTGGCTGTTCCTAAAGAGCTTCCATGATGGAGTTGCTGGCCAGTGCAGGCTGGTCCAAAGGATGTGCCATGCTGGGATCGCTGGCCAGTGCTGGCTGGTGCAAAAGTGGAGTGGGCACATGGTGGTCCCAGGGAGAAAGAAGCCCTTTCTTCAGGTTGCAGATAAGGTTGCCCATCCTGGAACTCTTGGATAGTGACGGCTGGTGCAAAGGAGACTCTCTTACGCAATTTCTGGCCAGTGCTGGCTGGTCCAAGGGAGCTGCCATCCTGGGATTGCTGCCCTGTGCTGGCTGGTCCAAGGGAGCTGCCATTCTGGAACTGTTGGCCCGTGCTGGCCGGTGCAAAAGAGACTCTCTCATGCAATACCTGGCCAGTGCTGGCTGGTGCAAAAGTGGAGTGGGCACATGGTGGTCCCAGGGAGAAAGAAGACCTTTCTCTAGGTTGCAGATAAGGCTGCAGATCTGGGAACTGTTGGCCAGTGCTGGCAGGTCCAAAAGATCTGCTGTCCTGGAATATCTGGCCAGTGCTGGCAGGTCCAAAAGATCTGCTGTCCTGGAATATCTGGCCAGTGCTGACTGTTCCTAAAGAGCTTCCATGATGGAGTTGCTGGCCAGTGCTGGCTGGTCTAAAGGATGTGCCATACTGGGATCGCTGGCCAGTGCCAGCTGGTCCAAAAGTGGAGTGGGCACATGGTGGTCCCATGGATAAAGAAGACCTTTCTCTAGATTGCAGAGAAGGCTGCAGATGTGGGAACTGTTGGCCAGTGCTGGCTGGTCCAGAGGAGATTCTCTCCTGCAGTATCTGGCCAGTGCTGGCAGGTCCAAAAGATCTGCCATCCTGGAATATCTGGCCAGTGCTGGCTGGTCCAAAAGATCTGCTGTCCTGGAATATCTGGCCAGTGCTGGTTGGCCCAAAGGAACTGCCATCCTGGGGTATCTGGCCAGTGCTGACTGTTCCTAAAGAGCTTCCATGATGAAGTTGCTGGCCAGTGCTGGCTGGTCTAAAGGATGTGCCATGCTGGGATCGCTGGCCAGTGCCAGCTGGTCCAAAAGTGGAGTGGGCACATGGTGGTCCCATGGATAAAGAAGACCTTTCTCTAGATTGCAGAGAAGGCTGCAGATGTGGGAACTGTTGGCCAGTGCTGGCTGGTCCAGAGGAGATTCTCTCCTGCAGTATCTGGCCAGTGCTGGCAGGTCCAAAAGATCTGCCATCCTGGAATATCTGGCCAGTGCTGGCTGGTCCAAAAGATCTGCTGTCCTGGAATATCTGGCCAGTGCTGGTTGGCCCAAAGGAACTGCCATCCTGGGGTATCTGGCCAGTGCTGACTATTCCTAAAGAGCTTCCATGATGGAGTTGCTGGCCAGTGCTGGCTGGTCTAAAGGATGTGCCATGCTGGGATCGCTGGCCAGTGCCAGCTGGTCCAAAAGTGGAGTGGGCACATGGTGGTCCCATGGATAAAGAAGACCTTTCTCTAGATTGCAGAGAAGGCTGCAGATGTGGGAACTGTTGGCCAGTGCTGGCTGGTCCAGAGGAGATTCTCTCCTGCAGTATCTGGCCAGTGCTGGCAGGTCCAAAAGATCTGCCATCCTGGAATATCTGGCCAGTGCTGGCTGGTCCAAAAGATCTGCTGTCCTGGAATATCTGGCCAGTGCTGGTTGGCCCAAAGGAACTGCCATCCTGGGGTATCTGGCCAGTGCTGACTATTCCTAAAGAGCTTCCATGATGGAGTTGCTGGCCAGTGCTGGCTGGTCTAAAGGATGTGCCATGCTGGGATCGCTGGCCAGTGCCAGCTGGTCCAAAAGTGGAGTGGGCACATGGTGGTCCCATGGATAAAGAAGACCTTTCTCTAGATTGCAGAGAAGGCTGCAGATGTGGGAACTGTTGGCCAGTGCTGGCTGGTCCAGAGGAGATTCTCTCCTGCAGTATCTGGCCAGTGCTGGATGGTCCTAAAGAGCTTCCATGATGGAGTGACTGGCCAGTGCTGGCTGGTCTGAAGGATGAGCCATGCTGGGATCGCTGGCCAGTGCTGGCTGGTGCAAAAGTGGAGTGGGCACATGGTGGTCCCAGGGAGAAAGAAGACCTTTCTTCAGGTTGCAGATAAGGCTGCAGAT
This sequence comes from Hemiprocne comata, assembly GCA_020745705.1. Classification (NCBI taxonomy): domain Eukaryota; kingdom Metazoa; phylum Chordata; class Aves; order Apodiformes; family Apodidae; genus Hemiprocne; species Hemiprocne comata. The sequence goes on along the minus strand of CM036616.1, from coordinate 67,625,194 downwards.
CCGGGAACTGTTGGCCAGTGCTGGTCGGTCCAGAGGAGATTCTCTCCTGCAGTATCTGGCCAGTGCTGGCTGGTCCAAATGGTGTGCCATGATGGGATTGCTGGCCAGTGCCGGCTGCTCTGAAGGATGTGCCGTGCTGGGATTTCTGGCCAGTGCTGCCTCGTCCAAAAGTGGAGTGGGCACATGGTGTTCCCTGGGAGAACGAAGCCCTTTCTTCAGGTTGCAGATCAGAGCACCTGGAGAGAACGAGAGCAATCCCTGTTTAGGGCTGTTCTTGCAGCCCCCTCAGGGCTTCCATCACTTTCTTGGAGCAGTATCACAACAGAGAGAAGATAGAACCGAGGCTACACTACAAATGGTAGTTTTCATTGGGGTCTTCTGACCAGGTCTATCCCTGCTAGTGGAGCACGACCTCCTCTTGATGCCCTCTGCGGCCTCCTAAGTAGAAGTTGGCAGCAGGGCCGCAGCCTAAAGCCCAGCCAGGAAAGATAAGGACTGACGTGGGGCAGTTGGGGTTTGACAGCACTGAACGACACGGGCGGGAATTGTCTCCTCTGACAGAAAGAGGAACGCTCAGGGGGGTGAGAAGAAAAAGAGCAAAACCAGGAAGAGGAAATGTGTTCTGAACACATCTTAACACTTGTTATATTACCTGAGATAAAACAGTAGATAGGCTTCCTGGCTGAGAGCTGTGCTGATGTCAGAATTTGTCACAGCCGAATCGTCCATCTTGTGCCACAGCCCATCGCTGGCCTGCAAAAAAGGCATCGACATGGGGAGGTGAACTGCATGGCTTCTCCACAAAAACACAAGCAGAAAACTACAGACCCAAGAGCACACCAAAACAAATCCAATCCAGCCCCTCTGGAGACCTTCTCCCCAAAGCCTTGGCTGCCAGGAACAGTGCTGGGCGAGCTTGTCTTCCCCAGGGCACACTGTTCCCCTGTCAGGAGGGAAGTTGCTCTTTACCTTGATGTAGCAGTAGTAGTGTCCCGAGTGACAGCTGACACCACTGTGGACCAGGACGGCATACAAAGAGTAAAGGAGTTGTTCTCCTGCGGCCTGGGACATGTATGGTCCAAGATCCAGGAACTCAGGATACTGCACAGCCTATGGAGAGACCAAGAGGGCTCACAACCGATCCTGAAATGCCTCATGGAACAGCCTTCCAAGACCAGGGCCCAGAGGTGTAGAGAAACATCTCTGGGCTGGATCAACACTTGCTTTTCCCTAAAGCTCCATCCATGTCAGGGTTTGGGTGGCAGGAAACTGCTCTCAGCCAAAGCAGCTCTGTCAGAGCAGAATCCGTGCTTGTCCTCCCATGGGAAATCTCCTCTCCCCAGAAGGGAAGAGGAAAAACTCACCGGGAACAAGCCCTGAGAGAGCATCCTGCTTTGGGGAGACCTGCCGCTGGCAGGGAAAGTTGCCCTCCAGCTGCCTACGTACCTTGGTGATCTTGGCACCGGTGGAATCTTCAAACCTCTTCAGACCCAGCGTGAGAACCTCGGGTCCCCAGTGGATGGTTGAGGTCTTGGTGGCGCCAACCATCTGGCCACAGCTGGAAACCAAGCGCAGAGCCAAGTGCTGAGACGAGCCCTTGAAATGCCCCCTCTCTTGCCCCAAGGAGGCCAGACAAGCTTTCACCTCCCCCCCGTCCTTACGCTACTTTAAGACTATTCAGCTGCCAGAAGGCTGCACTAAAATAAAGCTGTGCCTCATCGCTGGGCACTTCCCCTCCGTGAAAGGCCAACTGATCCTCTCAAACGTGCAAAACCTTACGGCAGGATCTAATATCTAAGATGTGCTTAGGAATCATCTTACTGGCGACATCTGAAGCCACTTCCGGCATCCAGCTGCTCGGGCTTCACAAAGTTCTCCAGCGCTTCAGTGACAGATGCAGCTGCCTGGAGAAGGGAGAAAGGAGAGCGCAGAGCTTAGGGAAGTGCTCTCACCCAGCCACTTCGCAGGAGCTGACAAGAAGACCCAGGTGGCTGAGGAGACCCGCTATCAACCTGCAAGCAGTGCCCAGCAAGAGGCAGACAGAGGGCATTCTGCTGCACACTTCCCTCCTTTCCCAGGCATTCCTGGGGCTGTCAAGAGCTCCCTCCCTGTGGCACCACTCAGTTCAGCTCCCAGTGGTGTGCAGGGTCACCAATAATGAAGACAACCCAACTCATCAGCCTGGAAGCCAGACAGATGTGGAGAGGGGGCAGAGGGAAGAAGGAGGAGAGTACGTCAAGGGTGCGGAAGGGGCCAATGCGCGTTTGTCCAGCTTAAAGCCAGCCCCTGCTGGGAGATCACTGCCATGGGCTCTGCAGCAGGACACAGGCCATGCCACTTCCCACCCACCACCAAGCTCTCTTGTGTGCCCAGGAGAAGTTTTTCAGCCAACTGCCTTGATGCTGGAAAGCTACAGGGGCCTTGGGACATCTGGAAACACAAGTAGAAAGCCTCTAACCTTTACGTCCAGAAGGACATCCAGGAAGGGCTCGAAGGACTCAGAAACCACCTTGCAGCTCAGGCACGTGACTGGAAAGCAAACGGGGAAGCTCAGTGACAGGGGAAGTTGAGCGACTGTGCCAGCCCCGCTCCTCACGACGCCAGTCACCCAACCAGCTCTTTCTCACAGGCAGACAGAAGGGCACAGACAGTTCCAAGGACAGCAAGAGTTGTGGAAAAGTACCTTTGGATCTCATATAGCTCCCAAAGATCTGGTGGATGACGGTTGGTTGAAAAGACATGTCCAAGCTGGAAAGAAATGGTAAGGCAGAGTTATCTCCTCCAGCAACTTTCTCTGAAAACCCTGGGCCTAGGTTTTCCTTCTTTGGGAGAGCCCATCGAGAGTCCAAAGGGCTGGGGAACACGGGAGAGAGGTCATCTGCTTGTGCTTACCCGCCACTCGCAGGCAGACAAGCTCTCTGCATGGCTTCAAGAGTGCACCGTAAGAACTCGTGGGCGTCTTCCTGACGGCCCACCTTGAAATGGTGTCCTATGCCTAAGAAAGAAGAAGTGGAGTAGTTTGCTGCTATGAGAGGGGAAGAAAACACATCAAAGCACCTGCAATGACTTACTGGGAAGAACACTGACGACGTCCCAAGGCAGGATGGAAGTGGCTCCGGGACGCAGGACCTTGTCCACATGATCTTGGACTCTGCACGTCACACAGGAGTACGGCTGAGCACCTGAAGGGGGAGGGAGGGAAGTTTCTCAGGTTAGCAAAATAGCCACAGCAATGGGAAGCCTTGTGGAGATCTGCAAGTTGTAACAACAGTCTCCACTCCTCTTCTCTCAAGGGGCCAATGTCCCAACAAGGCCAGCACTCTGTAGTGCATAGAAAACTTCCTCCAGAGGGATGCTGAACCGACAGAAGTTTTCTGTGCAATGAGCAAAGAGAGTTGAACTTGCAGGAGTGGAGACCAAGGCCCCGGGCTAGAAAGGGTGCCTTTCTGCAGAGGAGCACACCCAGATGTGCCAAGCAGCTTCTAGGCTTGAGTGTTCAAAGAACACCAGCGTGGGCTGGCTGGTGGCTGACAAAGAAGAGCTGCTTTTCTCCTACTTCCGATTCCACAGGCTGGGAATCCCTGGGAAGCACCCAATGGGTTTACAAGGAGATGTTCATCCAGGTACTCACAGGACTGGCTGTGCTCCCGAGAGAGCAGGTAGTTGGCCAGGGGACGAGTATAGGTCAGGCACTGCAGCACTGCGTTGAGGAAGCAGGTGTTGCCCATGTTCTGGAGGCCTGCTCCAACGCTTGGTCTTTGCTGCCAGGCCATGCTTCCTTGTGGAGCCATTCCGGTGCCAATGACTGCAGGGAAATGACATTGGAAAAGAGATGAGACATTTGCTTGCCTAAAAGCATCTTTTAAAAGCCCAGTTCTCTCTCCACAGGAGCAACCCAGGGCATCCACCTCGAATCTCCAAGCCAGAAATACGAGGGGGCAGCCTGATGCTGCCACTGAAATGGGCTGGTCCTGAAAAACTTTTGGAAAACAGCCTGTTCCCCTGCTTGCTTTGCCCCAAGTCCAACAAACCCATACTCGGACTTGTGTGCCTCTGGCTACCTTCCTGTTCCTCTAGAGTCTGGAACTGGCTTATCAGGTCAAACCTTCCCTTTTCCTGATTGTCACTGGAGGAAAACAAGCCAGTGCCGAGCACAGAAGGTAGCCCTACTGATGGCAGATCTTCCTACAAGCAATGTCATCTTTCAAAGTCTCGTCCGTAGTGGCAGAGAAGTGACACAGCCCATTTTCCTGCATCTCATCCAAGCCCCCTGGGTAAGTCTGACTGCTGTCAGGAACGCCCCCACATTCAACACTCAGGGGCTGCAGCCTCAGCCCCAGCCCTTTCCTCTGGGCACTCACTAAGCCCAGACCTGCTGGGGAAGCCGTTACTCACCAGAGTTGTTGCACACTGCGGCCGTTGCCGGTCTCAGCAACAGAGGGCAAACCTCTGGAGGACCAAGATGACCGAGATGACCAAGGCTGTCAGGACGTGCTCCAGAAAGAGGAGGTCAGCGCCAATCCTGTCGCCTGATTGCAAAGAAAGAATTGTCTTATCAATGAAATGATAAGAAAATTCCCCAGTCAAAAGGCACAAGGCCCAGATCAGCACCCGCCACCAGGAGCATTTCAGTGGTGCTGGCCCTCCTGTCCCTGTCCTAGGACGCCACGTGACAGCAATTCCCAAGGCCCTTTGGACAGACTGCCTGGCGTCTCCCCCTCTCTGCAGAGGACCTGCTGCTGGCCTGTGTTAGCCACAGGGCCCTCTGGCTCTCCAGCCCACACTTGCCCACCTTGCACGCAGGAGGCACCGGCTTCCGGCTGCTGCTTTGACAGCTGCCTTGGCTGTGCTCCTTTTGTGTCTCCCTTCCTACCACATCCACCAGGGCGGGCGTCTTGTCATTCCCACCTGAGCCCAGCACCTCAGACTACGCTGCCACCCCCCTACTTACCCAGCCAAGAAATAAGCCTTAGCAAAGAGGAACCCTACTCATAGACCTGGGCAGCCTGGAAAGGTGGAAGAGCTCAGCCTACAGCTCAGAAGGTAGAGACCAGCCCATCCTTTTCTCCCGTATCAACCTACTCTGTCATCTCTCCTGGAAGGCCAGTCAGAATTACCTTGAAAAGAGGAGGGAAGCTGAGGAGAAGTGAGCAGGAAACAATGAATGCTCGTAACAAACGAGGCACACGAGTAGCCAGGGAAGGAGCCGAGTTATCCCGAAGGTGAGCTCAGCCCAAGTGGCTGTTGCTGGTGCCGCTTCTCGGGCTTTTATACCCTGGCCACGTGACGTCACAGGTGCCACGCCCTTGCCGCATCACTGCCCCTTTGTGACGTCACGGGGTTGCGTGGCAACGTGTCCCCTCATTGTAACATCAGGGGGTTCCGTGGCAACCAGGGGTCACCTCCTGCAGCTGGCAGCCATTGGGCTTCCTCAGGTGCTGCTGGTGAGGGGCTGTTCATCCCCCAGCAGAGCTCCCACCTCTTCCTGGAGCTGCACAGCAGAACAAAGAGAAACCTGCCCAGGGCTTTGGATTTGGGCTGAAAACAGTGTTGATAATCCAGAGTAGTGTCTGATTCCTACAGAGCAGCACTGCAAAATCTGCAGAGGAAGAGCCAGGCTGGGGACTCGTGGGGTCTGCCCGTGGGAGGTGATGGGCAGCCCAGCTTGCCTTTTCCTCCTGTGGTGAGCCAGTTTCTTGGCATGAGCCTGCTAGCACCCGATCCTGCCCGGGATTGTAATAAACACATGATACCTCATCTCTGTGTGTGTGGATTGGACTTTGCACACCGGGTAAAGAATCCATTTTTGGGACAACAACATTGCTGAAAAGATCCAGACAGTTTGGGCTTGCAGCAGGGACTGGTTGACCGAGCACACAGCTCACCAAATCAAAGGAATCCAAACGGCAGGATTTTGGACACTTCTCTGATGCCAGAACTAGGGCAGCAGGGTGCAGAAATGCTGCTCACCTGTGGCTGCTGTGCTCACCTGGACTTGAGCGTCACGAGAAAGCAGCACAAATGACAGTATTTCAAGGAGCAAAGAGATGGTGTTTCCATGAGTGTTGAAGCTGCTGGGTGCCTCCTTTACAGGCCGTCCTGCCCTGGTTGTGCTACCTGAGGGGTTTCATCGCTTCTGGAGTCCACACTTGGTAGCCTCTCCCCCACCCCCTGGGACCTGTTCCAGGAATCTTCCAAATTCTTGGCCATTATTTGAGGCCGTTTTATTAAGTCCTGCTATTTTTTGTCAAAACATGCCTCCCAAAGGTGGTAAGTTCCAATAAAGGGAGCTAACCTCATGGGTCGAGAGAAAGGCAATGAGGCAAAGCTGCGTGCGCAAGCAAAGCCAAATGAGGAGCTCATTCCCCACTTCCCGTGGCAAGCAGATGTCCAGGCAGCCCCTGGGACCTGACTCCATCACATGCAGCAGTGCTCCACCCCCAGGAGATTCACTGCTCCTTGCAGAGCCGGTCTCACACCCCCCCCCTGCTCCCATGCAGCCCCCCTGGCCCCACAGGCTCTCCCCACAGCCTTGGGGCCAGCAGCATGGCCTCCACCCATGTCCACGCCCATGGTCTCTGCCCAGGACTGATCAGAGACCCCCCCCAGCCAGCCCCATCTGCCCTGGGTGGGAGAGGAAGAAAGCTGCGTGTGTCCCCCCTGTATGAGGTGTGCCAGGTCCAGCTGCTGCAGATGGGTGAGTGCGGGGCGTTTGGCTGCTGTGCTGGGCTCCGGAATGGCCACCTTCCTAGACAGGGCAGGTTGGTGTGGGGACTCTTCCCTGAAGAAGAGCGAGCAGCCTTGCAAGGGCATCTGTCAGTTTGCTCAGCACCCTTGGGTGCAAACTGACTAGTCTCAGCCCTCAGCTACAAGGAGTTCTTACCTGGCCTGGGTTCTCGCAGTCATCCCTGACCCAGCTCTCACCACTGCTGGCAGGGCCCTCCCTTCTCATCCTCCACCCTTGCCAGAGGGCAACCTCTTGCCAGGGCCCAGCTTAACAACACTATCAGGGCACTTGGTGTGACATCTCCTCCCTCCTGTCCCTTCTGACCCTAGGTGTTGGAAATTACCTCCATCCCTCTGAGAGGACAGGTGTGGTCCTCACAGCCATTGACCCCGTGAGAGACTCCAGCATCAATGACGAGCAGGTGGCCCGCAGTGTGCTCCACATGGACAGGAGAGACCCTGGCTCCCGGCTGGTGGAAGTAAGCAGCTTGTAGCTGGGTTGTGCTGAGACCTCTCAGGTGTTTTTCCCCCCTCCCAAATCCAAGTGTCTTGAGCACCTGAAGCCACTTCAAGGCAGCAGAGAGGGATGGGAAGGGCAGCAGTTTTGGTGACAGCTGAGGAGATGGTTGCACTCCAGTGGCACAGTATCACAGTATCACACTACCACTCTGGTTGGAAAAGACCTTCAAGATCATCAGTACAACACTACCCTAACTCTGCCACGTCCGCCACTAAACCCTGTCCCTTGGCACCACATCTATCTTTTTAGATGTCTCCAGGGATGGTGATTCAACCACCTCCCCGGACAGCCTGGATCACCAAGTCCAACTCCCACCCCAGAGCAGGACAACCTCAAAACTCACACCATGGCCCTGATGGCCCTGTCCAAATGCTTCCTTGAATATTGTCAGGTTTCGGTGCCATTCCTGCTTCCCTGGGGAGCCTGTTCCAGAGCTCCACCACCCTCTGGGTGAAGAATCTCCTCCTAATGTCCAACCCAAACCTCCCTCTGCACAGCTTCCTACCATTCCCTCGGGTCCTATCATTGGTCACCAGAGAGAAGAGGTCAGCGCCTGGTCCTCCTCCTTCCCTAATGAGGAAGCAGTAAGCTGCAATGAGGTCTCCCCTCAGTCTCCTCTTCTCCAGGCTGAACAGGGCAAGGGCCTTTAGCTGCTCCTCATACGGCATCCCATCTAAACCCTTCACCAACCTCGTGGCCTTCCTCTGGACACTCTCCAGTAGCTTCATGTCCTTTTTGTACTGTGGCACCCAGAACTGCACACAGGACTCAAGATGGGGCCGCACCAGTGCAGAGTGAAGTGGGACAATCACCTCCCTCGACTGGCTGGCTATGCTGTACTTGATGCACCCCAGGACTCGGGTGGCCCTCCTGACTCATGTTCAACTTGCCCTCAACCAGAACCTCCAGGTCCCTCTCCGCAGGGCTGCTCTCCAGCCTCTCACTCCCCAGACTGTCTGTATATCCAGGGTTACCGTGTCCCAGCTGCAAAATCCAGCACTTCTCCTTGTTAAACTTCACATGATTGGCAATTGCCCAGCTCTCTAATTTGTCCAGATCCCTCTGCAGGGCCTCTCTGCCCTTGAGAGTGTCAACTGCTCCTCCCAATTTGATGTCGTCTGTGAACTGAACAAGTAGGCCTCCAAGTCCGGCATCTAAATCATTTATGAATATATTGGAGACTACTGGCCCTAAGAAGGATCCCTGTGGAACCCTGCTAGTGACCAGTCCCCAGCCTGATGTGACCCCATTTACTGTGACCCTTTGAGCTTGACCCATCAGCCAGTTTCTCACCCAGTGCATTATGTGTTTGTCCAGCTGGATGCTGGACATTTTGTTTAGAAGGATACTATGAAAGACAGTATCAAAGGCCTTTCTGAAATCTAGAAAGACCACATCAACTGGGTTCCCTTGGTCAGCTAGGCGGGTAACCTTGTCATAGAAAGAAATCAGGTTAGTCAAGCAGGACCTTCCCCTAATGAACCTGTGTTGTCTGGGACCAATGACTCTGTTGTCTTTTAGGTGTTTTCAGTAGCTCCCAGAATGATCTTCTCCATAATCTTACCAGGCACTGAGGTGACACTAACAGGCCTGTAGTTACTGGGGTCATCCCTGCTGCCCTTCTTGAGGATTGGGACAACATTTGCCAACTTCCAGTCAACTGGTACCTCTCCAGATTCCCAAGAGCATTGAAAAATCATTGAGAGAGGTCTCGCTATGACCTCCGCTAGCTCTAGTATCCTGGGATGAACCTCATCAGGCCCCATTGACTTACAGGGATGCAGCTGGAGCAGCAAATCCCACACAAGTTCAGGGATGATTGGGAGATTATAATTTGCATGGTCATAGTTCTCTAGCCCAGGGCTCTGGGGGTGCTCAAGCCCGTCATCAATGTTGAAGATAGAAGTGAAGAAAGCATTAAACGTCTCTGCCTTGTCTATATCCCTGTTTATGAGGTGTCCATGACCATCAAGTAATGGGCCCAAGTTATTTCTGGCCAGATTTTTGCTATTAATGTATTTTAAAAAGCACTTTTTATTATCCTTCACAGTGCAGTCCAGCTTCAACTCCAGTTGAGCTTAAGCTGCACGGGTTTCTGCCCTACAGTGACGAACAGCATCCCTATAGTCCTCCCATGTTGTCTGTCCTTCCTCCCACTGGCCATACACCTTCCTTTTGTGCCTTAGTTCTAGTAGGACATCCCTGCTCAGCCAGGGTGGCCTTCTACCTTGCCTGCTTGACTTCTGGCATTTTGGAATCGTCTGGTCCTGTGGTCTTAGGAGGTGGTGCTTAAAGACTGACCAGCACTGTTGGACCCCAGCACCCTGAAAAGCTTTTCCCCAGGCGACCTTACCAAGCAGTTCCCCAAGCAACTTGAAGTCTGCCTTCCTCAGGTCCAGAGTTGAGGTCTTACTGTTAGTTTTCCTGCTATTACCATAGATGTTAAACTTGACTGCTTCATGGTCACCGTGGCCAAGACAGCCTCCAATCGCCACTTGGCAGCATCATTCTCACCTGTGTTGTCTCCAGGCGCAACAAGGAAATATTCACGCTCCTGTTGAGGATCATGGTGTGACAGTTATAAGCCCCCACAGCCCTGGGGACTTGCCACCGGGCACGGTGTGGTGGCCAGGGCAGCCCTGCTGACAGAGTGCTCTGGCTTGCAGCGCTACCCTGGCCGTGTGGGAGGTGATGTGCGGCGAGAGCTCGGACTAACACACAACGATCAATATGATCAGGCGAAAGTCATTTATTCAAACAAAATGTCTTGTTATATATCTTATTGCTAATAACATGCGCTTTGAGCTACATTATTATTGGTTAAATGTCTTTGTCCATGCGAACCATACTCTGTTCTGATTGGTATATTGCTACTGTCCACGTGCCTATTTCTAATACATTATTGGTTACTAGCTCTAGGCGAGAAAGTCCTTACATTGCAAGATCTCACCATCATCTGCTATCTTGGGAGTCACTTTTCTTCCACCAATTTTCTTGTTCCCATGCTGTAATTGTCCTTCAGTCAGCTTTCAAAGTAACAATAGTTAGGCTAAAAACTTGATAGCACAATTAAGCCTTTATACCAAAGACTGGATTGCTCACATGCCCGTGCTCTGCAAGAAAATTCTCCACACCCACAGCTGCAGTGAGCATCAGCAGCTGATGAGGGTGGAGAAACCATAGCAGGTGCCCTAAGAGCAGACACGCTGCCTGTTATGGGGGCTGGAGGGGCTGCACTGTCTGTGGCTGGCAGGGCTTTTCTTTTTAATGTTTCTGAGCTGCTTTGCAGAGACCCTACCACACTCTGGCTACACGTCAAGCCAAAAGGCCAAAGCTTCAGCCCCTGTCAATCCTGGTTGCTCTCCTGGCTGATGAGCAGCTCCCGGCCGGATGGTGACAAGGCTGCAGAAACGCTGGAGCCCCATTTCTCCTGCCCTCCCCACAAGCTCTCAGAGATGTTAACGGCACATGTCCTAAAGGAAGATGCAGCTGGTGGGAGAGCTCCCCCCAGAGCAGGTGTATCCTGAAGGATTGCAGCCTGTGGAGAGGATCTGGCACTGGAGCAGTCTGTTCCTGAAGGACTGTACCTCATGAAACGAACCCACACTGCAGCAGTTCTTGAAGAACTGTATCCCGTGGGAATGACCCCATGCAGGAGAAGGGGAAAAGTGTGAGCTGGAAGGAGTGGCAGAGAGGAGCTGTTACAGACTCATCACAGCATCCGTTTCCCATCCTCCTCTGCCACTCATAGGAAAGGAGGTAGAGGAGTTCAGAACAAAGGCATGAAGGGGAGAAGATAGAGGAATTATAAATGAAGGAGTGAAGTTGAGCCTGTGGAAAGGGCAGGGAGTTGCTTTAATTTTTGTTGTCTTTGTTTCTCAATACTCAAAAGTATTTTAAGTGGGAAGAAAGTAAATGAATTTTCACAGTGTCAACTGTGTTTTGCCCTTGGTGGTAAGCCATCTCCCTGGCTTTGTCTCAACTCACAAGCTGCTTCATCCTATTTTAAAAAATACATACCTCTAAAAGTGTAGCTTTATCTTGGTAAATAGCATTTATTGACTGGCAACCTTTCACTGCTTGAAATTTAAAACACGTGGCATCAAATCAATGTCATGGGACTTTGTCATATTGGGAAAGGTTACATATGCAGCCTGGAGGAACTTGGACATTCCCAGCTCAGACAGCTGGAGGAGCTAAGTGGTTGTTACTGGTTCAAAGCTCTGGCAATTTCTGTTTGTTCTGTTGGAGTATTTGTATCGCAGTTCCTGAAGTGGACTAGTGCCTTCACATCACAGCCTGTCTATCGGAATCCAGAGAGCTTGCAAAAGTTGTTGTAAGTGCTCATGAGGCTCCTCAGGCTGAATTTGGATCCACTCCTGATGATTCCATGTCTGGGAGGGAGATTACAGGTGTAAAAGGAAGCTGAACATGGTGCAGGTCTCTCCTGCTCAAACAGAGCTTTGCAGTACACTTTTTCACAGCTATTCAACCTTCTCCAGAAAGTCAAATATTCCAGTTACTCAGCTTCTGATTTTATAACTTGGTAAAACAATATATATAACAATGACTAATGGCAGAATCAGGGAACCCTTTATGCCCTAATGGAAAGTTCAGACTTTGGGAGTTTGGAAGGCCTTTACCTACCCACACTTTTTCTTCAAAAGCACATTTAATAATCCAGTTCTGGAGGTTCTTTATGCAGATGTTATACACTAAAACTGCTATCATCTACTTTTGGCAACAACATTAATTTATCTATTTTCGGAGGTGCTCAGCACTGTATGGGCTTCATACAGTGGTCTGAAGCCACTGCTGGGCTTCAGGGGCTACATGTTTTTCTATCTGTTTTTGTCAGCAGTGCCCGTTTGGATGAACACTTCAGAGAGTGCCTGAGAGATTGTCTTTCCCACAGAAGGAGGCAGAGGGAAAAGAAACTATTATCTGTGCCATTTTTAGTGTAGGCTTAAGTCTTGCAGTGTTTGAAGAACTCCTGAAAACATCACTGCGTGACAGTGAAGGTCCATTACAGATTAAATTTCTTCTTCATTTGGAGGGGTTCAAGCACCCATTAATGGAAAAGAGACAGGAGTATGACTGCTCAGCTGAACAGTTAAGAGGACTTCCCTGTGAAGGGTGGTGACCTGCATGGATGAGAATCTGTTGATTGAAATATGACAGGGCTCTTCAATGCAGTTTCACAAGTAGCTTAAGCCAATGTAAATCCAGGCTGAGGCCTGAATGAGTGAGTGTCCTGCCTATCAATGTTCTGTCCCGTTGCCTCCCTTACAGACCAGTGCACCAAACAGACCAGGCTGGGGGCAGGAGTGGATAAAAAGTAGTTTACTGCTACTGTGATTGATTACAGAGGCTAAAACAGAAATGCACAGTAGACATTCATTTAGCCTCAACCAAACAGTGTAGTGGTCTTCTTTTTTTTGTAGTAAGACGTGGAAAATTAAGTGTTCCAAAGCTGAATGACCAAAGACATGAGGAGTCTGATGTTCAAAGGACACTTTTTGGGGTTATACGGCCTTTTTGAATGGAACTAATGGGCATATATGTGAAAGAAATTTGCAGGACAAGTAACTGAATTGTGGTTAATGGCATTTACAGGTGCCATTAATTCTAGAATCCTTAGATTCTTGATCCTCGCTGTATCCTTACTGAAGGCAAAATCCCTTTAGAATAGGACAATACTTTCCTGTAGGAAGATGTGAGTATTTCAACGTCACTCTGTTAGAAATGTAATATATAGCTGTCTTCCAGCTGCTGACATTGCAGCATGGAACACTGAAGAAAAATCAGATGTTTTTTTGGGGAAAAAAAAAAAAAAAAAAAAAAAGGTAATTCACTTTCTGTGGATTTGAAGGCCAAAGTTTTGAAATATGAGCATTTAAATTTAGTCAGTTCTATAATGAGGCATCTTAAGGAGTACACGACTTTGAAAAGTGCTGAGTCTAACCAGGAGAGTACATGTCACCAAATCTGGTCTACATTAAGGTGGGTCATGTTCATCCCTTCACACTACTAGTTTGAAAAACTGTTAGGAAAGCTAATCTTTGCTAAGAAAATTTACCTCCCAGAAACTTGTTAAGAAGTAGGCTGCATTGATTAATATTCTTGTACAGAAAAATATTCCTGGTGTGGTTGCTAAAATATTACTGTTAAGAGCTATTGTTCACCTGCATGAGTATTTGCTCTAGCGCTGACATCAAAGCAAAGGAACAGGATTGGTTAGCCTGTGTACAAGCCTTGAGACTTAATTAATTCACTTTTGAAATCTTACTTTCTCCCCGTTTTGCTTTCATATCTGAAGGCAATATGTGCCAAACAGAGATTTGTGTGCCTAAGTTTCTAGAACTGGAGTTTTCCCCCTGTTCCTGGATTGAAACGTCATTTTTTTCCCCAAGAAATTTATCTCGTTAACATGTTGCTTTGTGCTCTGTCTGACATAATCTTTCCTGGACAACCCTTGGTATGGTACCAAGGAGCAAAAAGATTCACTTGTATTTGCTTGAGAAACAAGTCTCAGGATGGCAGCAAAGCATAGCAAAATGGCTGCTGTGTCATGGGAACAATCTCCCAAAGCTGATTTTGAGCTGATTTAGCACATTAGTACACAGATGTAATTCTTTGGGCCAGTGAAGCTGCTCTTTATTTCCTCCCCTTTAGCTGACATCTGAGACACATCTTCCAAAGTTTATCCACAGAAACAAACTCAGAAACAGGCAGAAGTTTTGCTGCTAACTTCCGTGGGATTGTACCATCAGCATTTAGTTTGCACTAGGCTCATATTGCTTTGTTTACACCTTAAATATAAGCTCAACTCCATATGTAAAAAGTGTTTTTTTCTAGAGAAATAACTAAACGTTTGACATCTTTGCTCTTTGGATCTTGCAGCCATTTTTCAAGTGTGAGTTTGTTTTCCCACTTTAAGGCCTGCTGACGACTACTTCCTGGTCAGCAGCAGAGGAATGTACATCAGCACTGTCAAAATGCTCTTTTATTTTTTGAGGTGGTAGATGTGCTTCCTTGAGATGTGTCATCTTAATAGCCTCCATGATCTGCTCTTCCCTGTTACCAGAGTTTAAAAAGGACATGGAGGCCTGTTGGGGCAACTGTCCTTTTTACCCTGTTGAAGGAGAAGTAATGCTCGCTGGAGCTGAGCTCAGATGTGTTCCCCTGGAGAGCACACCTGGCTGGAAGGCAGTGGCAGACCATCAAAATAATTCCATCACTGGGGAGTTGGTGAGACATTCCCACTGGTGTTAACACTGTCTTGGACGTGGGGGCTTACACTTTCAGTAACAACCTTTTTTTGGATTCATACTGGTGGGTTTTGGTTTTTTTCTACCAAGATTTTATGTATACCGATTAGAAATTCTTTATCTTTTCTGTTTTAAACAAGCAATTCTACTGTCCAAAGTTTGATTATCTATCGGAATTCATCTTGTCAGTAGATAATTACTGGTGGTATTATCATCTGGGTTTGTGCAGACAGTAAAACCTTCTGCAGCCTTTCCAGGCCAATTTCTGCCAGGAAAAGGGCTGCAGCCCAGAGGCAGTCAGGCACTGCTCAAGCCATACAGCAGCCAGTTCTGCTGAGGAAGGTTTTCCCATGGTTTCCCATCTGATTCCAAAGCTATCCACCTCAAGAGTAAAAAAATCTGGCAATGTTCCCCTCTGCTTTATTGAAAAGGAAGAATTAATTTACAGAAACTTTTTTTCCACTTTTAAAGCGCCAAGAGCCTCTCTCTAAAGATGACAAAGATCAGCCATTCCCAGGAATCTGAATGAAACTTGGGAAGGAGGGCGGGGTTTTTTTATTTTTTTTATTCAGGAAGTGTGTATTAACCGATGACTCCCCAGATAATTTGCAGCCCAGCATGCCAGCTGTCTTCTCCACAGGGAGCAGCACTGTTTCAAACGGAAAGTTAAGCCCTGTGGATCTTTCAGGCAAGGCAGCCTGCCTCAGAACAGGATCCATAGTGCCTGGGAGCCCCAACAGGGCAGGGGAAAGGGGAGGCTCCACAGCATCCTGCCAGCTCTTTAAAATACTCCAATAGGAATGCATATAACATGGGGGAGAAAGAGCTGCACACGGGCAGCACTATCCAGATTAGAGTCAGCTGCTGTATTAGCAAGACAACGTCGAGCTAATTCTACAGTAGCCTGGACCCGTTCTGGCTCTATTGATTTTTGTTCTTCTTTTAGCAGGAATCCTAAATGTTTTAGTTCCTGATGGCACAGCAGAAACTTAGAAAGAAGAGATGCACCTTTTTTTCTGCTAATTATTATTAATTATAGTTATATTAATTTAATTAATTAATATATTAATTATATTCTTTAAATTAATATATTAAAATATAACTTAAAAAAACCCCAGCTGTTTATGGCCTAAGTGCAGCTCCTCCCAGCCTGGTGTCATCTGCCAACTTGCTGAGGGTGCACTCTGCCCATCACCTGGACCATTAGTTAAGGAAGATGGTGAACAGGATGGGAACCAGGCCTGACCCCTGGGTGCCAGTGCTAGTTCCTGGCCTCCAACTAGATTTGGTGCCACTGAGCAGCACCCTCTGGACCCGACCATTCAGCCCCTTTCAGCCCTACTGGCTGTCGGCTCCCCCAGCCCAGTTCCCTTCGAGTCTCTTCTTTCAAGAGAAGAGCCTGCAAGACGGGCACTCCCCAGCACACAGCTTTCCAACTACCACCAGAGAACCCTCCCCACCTGCCCAGAAGAAACCCCCCCATCAATTCCACATGCCAGCCAACAAGTGTTTTTATTCCAGCTCTGGTTTTTCTGCCTGTTTGCCAGGTGTCAGCAGGCAGTTGGCAGCGTCCTGTTCTCCTTGGCACCACCCCCATCACTGCTCTGGTCTCTCTTTCTAGGGCACTGAATTCCTCCTCCTCCTTTTCCCAGCAGAGGCCGTGGAATGCACAGACGTGCTGCGGAGATCACGGCCGTGGTCCCGCCACGGAGACCTGCTCCGCTCCCTCTTCCTCGGCCGGGTTTGCTCCTGAGCAGCAGGGGCTGGTGCAGCCCTCAGGGAGCTGCTGTTGGAGGGCCCTGGAGCTGCCCCATCCCTGGGAGCAGCGTCACGAAGGGGAGGATCGTGCCTCATGCTCCTCCCTGCTGAGCTGTCGTGATCACTGCCCCGCTGTGGGGATCTGCTCCGGGCCCTCTCCCTGGTGCTGTTCTTCTGGCACTGGGAAGAGGGGGCAAATCCCTGCCAGGCTTTCCTGTTGCCTTCGTGCCCGGTGTGCCGCACATGGAGGTGGGACTGTATGTGGACTAGGTGGGCACGTTCCCTTCCGGCCACACCGCAGGCCATGCAGAACCTGCCTGGGCAACTGGGGCTTTGCCAGGCTGCAAATGCCTCCCATGCCCTTGCCCAGGCTGACTGCCCTGTGCTGGCAGGTCCAAGGGAGCTGGTCTCCTGGGGTTGCTGCCCTGTGCTGGCTGGTCCAAGGGAGCTGGTCTCCTGGGGTTGCTGCCCTGTGCTGGCTGGTCCAAGGGAGCTGGTCTCCTGGGGTTGCTGCCCTGTGCTGGCTGGTCCAAGGGAGCTGGTCTCCTGGGGTTGCTGCCCTGTGCTGGCTGGTCCAAGGGAGCTGGTCTCCTGGGGTTGCTGCCCTGTGCTGGCTGGTCCAAGGGAGCTGGTCTCCTGGGGTTGCTGCCCTGTGCTGGCTGGTCCAAGGGAGCTGGTCTCCTGGGGTTGCTGCCCTGTGCTGGCTGGTCCAAGAGAGCTGCCATTCTGGAACTGTTGGCCCGTGCTGGCCGGTGCAAAAGAGACTCTCTCATGCAATACCTGGCCAGTGCTGGCTGGTGCAAAAGTGGAGTGGGCACATGGTGGTCCCAGGGAGAAAGAAGACCTTTCTCTAGGTTGCAGATAAGGCTGCAGATCTGGGAACTGTTGGCCAGTGCTAGCCAGTCCAGAGGAGATTCTCTCCTGCAGTATCTGGCCAGTGCTGGCTGGTCCAAAAGATGTGGTGTCCTGGAATACCTGGCTTGTGCTGGCTGTTCCTAAAGAGCTTCCATGATGGAGTTGCTGGCCAGTGCAGGCTGGTCCAAAGGATGTGCCATGCTGGGATCGCTGGCCAGTGCTGGCTGGTGCAAAAGTGGAGTGGGCACATGGTGGTCCCAGGGAGAAAGAAGCCCTTTCTTCAGGTTGCAGATAAGGTTGCCCATCCTGGAACTCTTGGATAGTGACGGCTGGTGCAAAGGAGACTCTCTTACGCAATTTCTGGCCAGTGCTGGCTGGTCCAAGGGAGCTGCCATCCTGGGATTGCTGCCCTGTGCTGGCTGGTCCAAGGGAGCTGCCATTCTGGAACTGTTGGCCCGTGCTGGCCGGTGCAAAAGAGACTCTCTCATGCAATACCTGGCCAGTGCTGGCTGGTGCAAAAGTGGAGTGGGCACATGGTGGTCCCAGGGAGAAAGAAGACCTTTCTCTAGGTTGCAGATAAGGCTGCAGATCTGGGAACTGTTGGCCAGTGCTGGCAGGTCCAAAAGATCTGCTGTCCTGGAATATCTGGCCAGTGCTGGCAGGTCCAAAAGATCTGCTGTCCTGGAATATCTGGCCAGTGCTGACTGTTCCTAAAGAGCTTCCATGATGGAGTTGCTGGCCAGTGCTGGCTGGTCTAAAGGATGTGCCATACTGGGATCGCTGGCCAGTGCCAGCTGGTCCAAAAGTGGAGTGGGCACATGGTGGTCCCATGGATAAAGAAGACCTTTCTCTAGATTGCAGAGAAGGCTGCAGATGTGGGAACTGTTGGCCAGTGCTGGCTGGTCCAGAGGAGATTCTCTCCTGCAGTATCTGGCCAGTGCTGGCAGGTCCAAAAGATCTGCCATCCTGGAATATCTGGCCAGTGCTGGCTGGTCCAAAAGATCTGCTGTCCTGGAATATCTGGCCAGTGCTGGTTGGCCCAAAGGAACTGCCATCCTGGGGTATCTGGCCAGTGCTGACTATTCCTAAAGAGCTTCCATGATGGAGTTGCTGGCCAGTGCTGGCTGGTCTAAAGGATGTGCCATGCTGGGATCGCTGGCCAGTGCCAGCTGGTCCAAAAGTGGAGTGGGCACATGGTGGTCCCATGGATAAAGAAGACCTTTCTCTAGATTGCAGAGAAGGCTGCAGATGTGGGAACTGTTGGCCAGTGCTGGCTGGTCCAGAGGAGATTCTCTCCTGCAGTATCTGGCCAGTGCTGGCAGGTCCAAAAGATCTGCCATCCTGGAATATCTGGCCAGTGCTGGCTGGTCCAAAAGATCTGCTGTCCTGGAATATCTGGCCAGTGCTGGTTGGCCCAAAGGAACTGCCATCCTGGGGTATCTGGCCAGTGCTGACTATTCCTAAAGAGCTTCCATGATGGAGTTGCTGGCCAGTGCTGGCTGGTCTAAAGGATGTGCCATGCTGGGATCGCTGGCCAGTGCCAGCTGGTCCAAAAGTGGAGTGGGCACATGGTGGTCCCATGGATAAAGAAGACCTTTCTCTAGATTGCAGAGAAGGCTGCAGATGTGGGAACTGTTGGCCAGTGCTGGCTGGTCCAGAGGAGATTCTCTCCTGCAGTATCTGGCCAGTGCTGGATGGTCCTAAAGAGCTTCCATGATGGAGTGACTGGCCAGTGCTGGCTGGTCTGAAGGA
The DNA here is from genome assembly GCA_020745705.1 of Hemiprocne comata. Classification (NCBI taxonomy): domain Eukaryota; kingdom Metazoa; phylum Chordata; class Aves; order Apodiformes; family Apodidae; genus Hemiprocne; species Hemiprocne comata. Next base: position 67,606,312 of record CM036616.1, on the reverse strand, counting down.
TGAGCCATGCTGGGATCGCTGGCCAGTGCTGGCTGGTGCAAAAGTGGAGTGGGCACATGGTGGTCCCAGGGAGAAAGAAGACCTTTCTTCAGGTTGCAGATAAGGCTGCAGATCCGGGAACTGTTGGCCAGTGCTGGTCGGTCCAGAGGAGATTCTCTCCTGCAGTATCTGGCCAGTGCTGGCTGGTCCAAATGGTGTGCCATGATGGGATTGCTGGCCAGTGCCGGCTGCTCTGAAGGATGTGCCGTGCTGGGATTTCTGGCCAGTGCTGCCTCGTCCAAAAGTGGAGTGGGCACATGGTGTTCCCTGGGAGAACGAAGCCCTTTCTTCAGGTTGCAGATCAGAGCACCTGGAGAGAACGAGAGCAATCCCTGTTTAGGGCTGTTCTTGCAGCCCCCTCAGGGCTTCCATCACTTTCTTGGAGCAGTATCACAACAGAGAGAAGATAGAACCGAGGCTACACTACAAATGGTAGTTTTCATTGGGGTCTTCTGACCAGGTCTATCCCTGCTAGTGGAGCACGACCTCCTCTTGATGCCCTCTGCGGCCTCCTAAGTAGAAGTTGGCAGCAGGGCCGCAGCCTAAAGCCCAGCCAGGAAAGATAAGGACTGACGTGGGGCAGTTGGGGTTTGACAGCACTGAACGACACGGGCAGAGGAATTGTCTCCTCTGACAGAAAGAGGAACGCTCAGGGGGGTGAGAAGAAAAAGAGCAAAACCAGGAAGAGGAAATGTGTTCTGAACACATCTTAACACTTGTTATTACCTGAGATAAAACAGTAGATAGGCTTCCTGGCTGAGAGCTGTGCTGATGTCAGAATTTGTCACAGCCGAATCGTCCATCTTGTGCCACAGCCCATCGCTGGCCTGCAAAAAAGGCATCGACATGGGGAGGTGAACTGCATGGCTTCTCCACAAAAACACAAGCAGAAAACTACAGACCCAAGAGCACACCAAAACAAATCCAATCCAGCCCCTCTGGAGACCTTCTCCCCAAAGCCTTGGCTGCCAGGAACAGTGCTGGGCGAGCTTGTCTTCCCCAGGGCACACTGTTCCCCTGTCAGGAGGGAAGTTGCTCTTTACCTTGATGTAGCAGTAGTAGTGTCCCGAGTGACAGCTGACACCACTGTGGACCAGGACGGCATACAAAGAGTAAAGGAGTTGTTCTCCTGCGGCCTGGGACATGTATGGTCCAAGATCCAGGAACTCAGGATACTGCACAGCCTATGGAGAGACCAAGAGGGCTCACAACCGATCCTGAAATGCCTCATGAAGCAGCCTTCCAAGACCAGGGCCCAGAGGTGTAGAGAAACATCTCTGGGCTGGATCAACACTTGCTTTTCCCTAAAGCTCCATCCATGTCAGGGTTTGGGTGGCAGGAAACTGCTCTCAGCCAAAGCAGCTCTGTCGGAGCAGAATCCGTGCTTGTCCTCCCATGGGAAATCTCCTCTCCCCAGAAGGGAAGAGGAAAAACTCACCGGGAACAAGCCCTGAGAGAGCATCCTGCTTTGGGGAGACCTGCCGCTGGCAGGGAAAGTTGCCCTCCAGCTGCCTACGTACCTTGGTGATCTTGGCACCGGTGGAATCTTCAAACCTCTTCAGACCCAGCGTGAGAACCTCGGGTCCCCAGTGGATGGTTGAGGTCTTGGTGGCGCCAACCATCTGGCCACAGCTGGAAACCAAGCGCAGAGCCAAGTGCTGAGACGAGCCCTTGAAATGCCCCCTCTCTGGCCCCAAGGAGGCCAGACAAGCTTTCACCTCCCCCCCCATCCTTATGCTACTTTAAGACTATTCAGCTGCCAGAAGGCTGCACTAAAATAAAGCTGTGCCTCATCGCTGGGCACTTCCCCTCCGTGAAAGGCCAACTGATCCTCTCAAACGTGCAAAACCTTACGGCAGGATCTAATATCTAAGATGTGCTTAGGAATCATCTTACTGGCGACATCTGAAGCCACTTCCGGCATCCAGCTGCTCGGGCTTCACAAAGTTCTCCAGCGCTTCAGTGACAGATGCAGCTGCCTGGAGAAGGGAGAAAGGAGAGCGCAGAGCTTAGGGAAGTGCTCTCACCCAGCCACTTCTCAGGAGCTGACAAGAAGACCCAGGTGGCTGAGGAGACCCGCTATCAACCTGCAAGCAGTGCCCAGCAAGAGGCAGACAGAGGGCATTCTGCTGCACACTTCCCTCCTTTCCCAGGCATTCCTGGGGCTGTCAAGAGCTCCCTCCCTGTGGCACCACTCAGTTCAGCTCCCGGTGGTGTGCAGGGTCACCAATAATGAAGACAACCCAACTCATCAGCCTGGAAGCCAGACAGATGTGGAGAGGGGGCAGAGGGAAGAAGGAGGAGAGTACGTCAAGGGTGCGGAAGGGGCCAATGCGCGTTTGTCCAGCTTAAAGCCAGCCCCTGCTGGGAGATCACTGCCATGGGCTCTGCAGCAGGACACAGGCCATGCCACTTCCCACCCACCACCAAGCTCTCTTGTGTGCCCAGGAGAAGTTTTTCAGCCAACTGCCTTGATGCTGGAAAGCTACAGGGGCCTTGGGACATCTGGAAACACAAGTAGAAAGCCTCTAACCTTTACGTCCAGAAGGACATCCAGGAAGGGCTCGAAGGACTCAGAAACCACCTTGCAGCTCAGGCACGTGACTGGAAAGCAAACAGGGAAGCTCAGTGACAGGGGAAGTTGAGCGACTGTGCCAGCCCCGCTCCTCACGACGCCAGTCACCCAACCAGCTCTTTCTCACAGGCAGACAGAAGGGCACAGACAGTTCCAAGGACAGCAAGAGTTGTGGAAAAGTACCTTTGGATCTCATATAGCTCCCAAAGATCTGGTGGATGACGGTTGGTTGAAAAGACATGTCCAAGCTGGAAAGAAATGGTAAGGCAGAGTTATCTCCTCCAGCAACTTTCTCTGAAAACCCTGGGCCTAGGTTTTCCTTCTTTGGGAGAGCCCATCGAGAGTCCAAAGGGCTGGGGAACACGGGAGAGAGGTCATCTGCTTGTGCTTACCCGCCACTCGCAGGCAGACAAGCTCTCTGCATGGCTTCAAGAGTGCACCGTAAGAACTCGTGGGCATCTTCCTGACGGCCCACCTTGAAATGGTCTCCTATGCCTAAGAAAGAAGAAGTGGAGTAGTTTGCTACTATGAGAGGGGAAGAAAACACATCAAAGCACCTGCAATGACTTACTGGGAAGAACACTGACGACGTCCCAAGGCAGGATGGAAGTGGCTCCGGGACGCAGGACCTTGTCCACATGATCTTGGACTCTGCACGTCACACAGGAGTACGGCTGAGCACCTGAAGGGGGAGGGAGGGAAGTTTCTCAGGTTAGCAAAATAGCCACAGCAATGGGAAGCCTAGTGGAGATCTGCAAGTTGTAACAACAGTCTCCACTCCTCTTCTCTCAAGGGGCCAATGTCCCAACAAGGCCAGCACTCTGTAGTGCATAGAAAACTTCCTCCAGAGGGATGCTGAACCGACAGAAGTTTTCTGTGCAATGAGCAAAGAGAGTTGAACTTGCAGGAGTGGAGACCAAGGCCCCGGGCTAGAAAGGGTGCCTTTCTGCAGAGGAGCACACCCAGATGTGCCAAGCAGCTTCTAGGCTTGAGTGTTCAAAGAACACCAGCGTGGGCTGGCTGGTGGCTGACAAAGAAGAGCTGCTTTTCTCCTACTTCCGATTCCACAGGCTAGGAATCCCTGGGAAGCACCCAATGGGTTTACAAGGAGATGTTCATCCAGGTACTCACAGGACTGGCTGTGCTCCCGAGAGAGCAGGTAGTTGGCCAGGGGACGAGTATAGGTCAGGCACTGCAGCACTGCGTTGAGGAAGCAGGTGTTGCCCATGTTCTGGAGGCCTGCTCCAACGCTTGGTCTTTGCTGCCAGGCCATGCTTCCTTGTGGAGCCATTCCGGTGCCAATGACTGCAGGGAAATGACATTGGAAAAGAGATGAGACATTTGCTTGCCTAAAAGCATCTTTTAAAAGCCCAGTTCTCTCTCCACAGGAGCAACCCAGGGCATCCACCTCGAATCTCCAAGCCAGAAATACGAGGGGGCAGCCTGATGCTGCCACTGAAATGGGCTGGTCCTGAAAAACTTTTGGAAAACAGCCTGTTCCCCTGCTTGCTTTGCCCCAAGTCCAACAAACCCATACTCGGACTTGTGTGCCTCTGGCTACCTTCCTGTTCCTCTAGAGTCTGGAACTGGCTTATCAGGTCAAACCTTCCCTTTTCCTGATTGTCACTGGAGGAAAACAAGCCAGTGCCGAGCACAGAAGGTAGCCCTACTGATGGCAGATCTTCCTACAAGCAATGTCATCTTTCAAAGTCTCGTCCGTAGTGGCAGAGAAGTGACACAGCCCATTTTCCTGCATCTCATCCAAGCCCCCTGGGTAAGTCTGACTGCTGTCAGGAACGCCCCCACATTCAACACTCAGGGGCTGCAGCCTCAGCCCCAGCCCTTTCCTCTGGGCACTCACTAAGCCCAGACCTGCTGGGGAAGCCGTTACTCACCAGAGTTGTTGCACACTGCGGCCGTTGCCGGTCTCAGCAACAGAGGGCAAACCTCTGGAGGACCAAGATGACCGAGATGACCAAGGCTGTCAGGACGTGCTCCAGAAAGAGGAGGTCAGCGCCAATCCTGTCGCCTGATTGCAAAGAAAGAATTGTCTATCAATGAAATGATAAGAAAATTCCCCAGTCAAAAGGCACAAGGCCCAGATCAGCACCCGCCACCAGGAGCATTTCAGTGGTGCTGGCCCTCCTGTCCCTGTCCTAGGACGCCACGTGACAGCAATTCCCAAGGCCCTTTGGACAGACTGCCTGGCGTCTCCCCCTCTCTGCAGAGGACCTGCTGCTGGCCTGTGTTAGCCACAGGGCCCTCTGGCTCTCCAGCCCACACTTGCCCACCTTGCACGCAGGAGCCACCGGCTTCCGGCTGCTGCTTTGACAGCTGCCTTGGCTGTGCTCCTTTTGTGTCTCCCTTCCTACCACATCCACCAGGGCGGGCGTCTTGTCATTCCCACCTGAGCCCAGCACCTCAGACTATGCTGCCACCCCCCTACTTACCCAGCCAAGAAATAAGCCTTAGCAAAGAGGAACCCTACTCATAGACCTGGGCAGCCTGGAAAGGTGGAAGAGCTCAGCCTACAGCTCAGAAGGTAGAGACCAGCCCATCCTTTTCTCCCGTATCAACCTACTCTATCGTCTCTCCTGGAAGGCCAGTCAGAATTACCTTGAAAAGAGGAGGGAAGCTGAGGAGAAGTGAGCAGGAAACAATGAATGCTCGTAACAAACGAGGCACACGAGTAGCCAGGGAAGGAGCCGAGTTATCCCGAAGGTGAGCTCAGCCCAAGTGGCTGTTGCTGGTGCCGCTTCTCGGGCTTTTATACCCTGGCCACGTGACGTCACAGGTGCCACGCCCTTGCCGCATCACTGCCCCTTTGTGACGTCACGGGGTTGCGTGGCAACGTGTCCCCTCATTGTAACATCAGGGGGTTCCGTGGCAACCAGGGGTCACCTCCTGCAGCTGGCAGCCATTGGGCTTCCCCAGGTGCTGCTGGTGAGGGGCTGTTCATCCCCCAGCAGAGCTCCCACCTCTTCCTGGAGCTGCACAGCAGAACAAAGAGAAACCTGCCCAGGGCTTTGGATTTGGGCTGAAACAGTGTTGATAATCCAGAGTAGTGTCTGATTCCTACAGAGCAGCACTGCAAAATCTGCAGAGGAAGAGCCAGGCTGGGGACTCGTGGGGTCTGCCCGTGGGAGGTGATGGGCAGCCCAGCTTGCCTTTTCCTCCTGTGGTGAGCCAGTTTCTTGGCATGAGCCTGCTAGCACCCGATCCTGCCCGGGATTGTAATAAACACATGATACCTCATCTCTGTGTGTGTGGATTGGACTTTGCACACCGGGTAAAGAATCCATTTTTGGGACAACAACATTGCTGAAAAGATCCAGACAGTTTGGGCTTGCAGCAGGGACTGGTTGACCGAGCACACAGCTCACCAAATCAAAGGAATCCAAACGGCAGGATTTTGGACACTTCTCTGATGCCAGAACTAGGGCAGCAGGGTGCAGAAATGCTGCTCACCTGTGGCTGCTGTGCTCACCTGGACTTGAGCGTCACGAGAAAGCAGCACAAATGACAGTATTTCAAGGAGCAAAGAGATGGTGTTTCCATGAGTGTTGAAGCTGCTGGGTGCCTCCTTTACAGGCCGTCCTGCCCTGGTTGTGCTACCTGAGGGGTTTCATCGCTTCTGGAGTCCACACTTGGTAGCCTCTCCCCCACCCCCTGGGACCTGTTCCAGGAATCTTCCAAATTCTTGGCCATTATTTGAGGCCGTTTTATTAAGTCCTGCTATTTTTTGTCAAAACATGCCTCCCAAAGGTGGTAAGTTCCAATAAAGGGAGCTAACCTCATGGGTCGAGAGAAAGGCAATGAGGCAAAGCTGCGTGCGCAAGCAAAGCCAAATGAGGAGCTCATTCCCCACTTCCCGTGGCAAGCAGATGTCCAGGCAGCCCCTGGGACCTGACTCCATCACATGCAGCAGTGCTCCACCCCCAGGAGATTCACTGCTCCTTGCAGAGCCGGTCTCACACCCCCCCCCTGCTCCCATGCAGCCCCCCTGGCCCCACAGGCTCTCCCCACAGCCTTGGGGCCAGCAGCATGGCCTCCACCCATGTCCACGCCCATGGTCTCTGCCCAGGACTGATCAGAGACCCCCCCCAGCCAGCCCCATCTGCCCTGGGTGGGAGAGGAAGAAAGCTGCGTGTGTCCCCCCTGTATGAGGTGTGCCAGGTCCAGCTGCTGCAGATGGGTGAGTGCGGGGCGTTTGGCTGCTGTGCTGGGCTCCGGAATGGCCACCTTCCTAGACAGGGCAGGTTGGTGTGGGGACTCTTCCCTGAAGAAGAGCGAGCAGCCTTGCAAGGGCATCTGTCAGTTTGCTCAGCACCCTTGGGTGCAAACTGACTAGTCTCAGCCCTCAGCTACAAGGAGTTCTTACCTGGCCTGGGTTCTCGCAGTCATCCCTGACCCAGCTCTCACCACTGCTGGCAGGGCCCTCCCTTCTCATCCTCCACCCTTGCCAGAGGGCAACCTCTTGCCAGGGCCCAGCTTAACAACACTATCAGGGCACTTGGTGTGACATCTCCTCCCTCCTGTCCCTTCTGACCCTAGGTGTTGGAAATTACCTCCATCCCTCTGAGAGGACAGGTGTGGTCCTCACAGCCATTGACCCCGTGAGAGACTCCAGCATCAATGACGAGCAGGTGGCCCGCAGTGTGCTCCACATGGACAGGAGAGACCCTGGCTCCCGGCTGGTGGAAGTAAGCAGCTTGTAGCTGGGTTGTGCTGAGACCTCTCAGGTGTTTTTCCCCCCTCCCAAATCCAAGTGTCTTGAGCACCTGAAGCCACTTCAAGGCAGCAGAGAGGGATGGGAAGGGCAGCAGTTTTGGTGACAGCTGAGGAGATGGTTGCACTCCAGTGGCACAGTATCACAGTATCACACTACCACTCTGGTTGGAAAAGACCTTCAAGATCATCAGTACAACACTACCCTAACTCTGCCACGTCCACCACTAAACCCTGTCCCTTGGCACCACATCTATCTTTTTAGATGTCTCCAGGGATGGTGATTCAACCACCTCCCCGGACAGCCTGGATCACCAAGTCCAACTCCCACCTCAGAGCAGGACAACCTCAAAACTCACACCATGGCCCTGATGGCCCTGTCCAAATGCTTCCTTGAATATTGTCAGGTTTCGGTGCCATTCCTGCTTCCCTGGGGAGCCTGTTCCAGAGCTCCACCACCCTCTGGGTGAAGAATCTCCTCCTAATGTCCAACCCAAACCTCCCTCTGCACAGCTTCCTACCATTCCCTCGGGTCCTATCATTGGTCACCAGAGAGAAGAGGTCAGCGCCTGGTCCTCCTCCTTCCCTAATGAGGAAGCAGTAAGCTGCAATGAGGTCTCCCCTCAGTCTCCTCTTCTCCAGGCTGAACAGGGCAAGGGCCTTTAGCTGCTCCTCATACGGCATCCCATCTAAACCCTTCACCAACCTCGTGGCCTTCCTCTGGACACTCTCCAGTAGCTTCATGTCCTTTTTGTACTGTGGCACCCAGAACTGCACACAGGACTCAAGATGGGGCCGCACCAGTGCAGAGTGAAGTGGGACAATCACCTCCCTCGACTGGCTGGCTATGCTGTACTTGATGCACCCCAGGACTCGGGTGGCCCTCCTGACTCATGTTCAACTTGCCCTCAACCAGAACCTCCAGGTCCCTCTCCGCAGGGCTGCTCTCCAGCCTCTCACTCCCCAGACTGTCTGTATATCCAGGGTTACCGTGTCCCAGCTGCAAAATCCAGCACTTCTCCTTGTTAAACTTCACATGATTGGCAATTGCCCAGCTCTCTAATTTGTCCAGATCCCTCTGCAGGGCCTCTCTGCCCTTGAGAGTGTCAACTGCTCCTCCCAATTTGATGTCGTCTGTGAACTGAACAAGTAGGCCTCCAAGTCCGGCATCTAAATCATTTATGAATATATTGGAGACTACTGGCCCTAAGAAGGATCCCTGTGGAACCCTGCTAGTGACCAGTCCCCAGCCTGATGTGACCCCATTTACTGTGACCCTTTGAGCTTGACCCATCAGCCAGTTTCTCACCCAGTGCATTATGTGTTTGTCCAGCTGGATGCTGGACATTTTGTTTAGAAGGATACTATGAAAGACAGTATCAAAGGCCTTTCTGAAATCTAGAAAGACCACATCAACTGGGTTCCCTTGGTCAGCTAGGCGGGTAACCTTGTCATAGAAAGAAATCAGGTTAGTCAAGCAGGACCTTCCCCTAATGAACCTGTGTTGTCTGGGACCAATGACTCTGTTGTCTTTTAGGTGTTTTCAGTAGCTCCCAGAATGATCTTCTCCATAATCTTACCAGGCACTGAGGTGACACTAACAGGCCTGTAGTTACTGGGGTCATCCCTGCTGCCCTTCTTGAGGATTGGGACAACATTTGCCAACTTCCAGTCAACTGGTACCTCTCCAGATTCCCAAGAGCATTGAAAAATCATTGAGAGAGGTCTCGCTATGACCTCCGCTAGCTCTAGTATCCTGGGATGAACCTCATCAGGCCCCATTGACTTACAGGGATGCAGCTGGAGCAGCAAATCCCACACAAGTTCAGGGATGATTGGGAGATTATAATTTGCATGGTCATAGTTCTCTAGCCCAGGGCTCTGGGGGTGCTCAAGCCCGTCATCAATGTTGAAGATAGAAGTGAAGAAAGCATTAAACGTCTCTGCCTTGTCTATATCCCTGTTTATGAGGTGTCCATGACCATCAAGTAATGGGCCCAAGTTATTTCTGGCCAGATTTTTGCTATTAATGTATTTTAAAAAGCACTTTTTATTATCCTTCACAGTGCAGTCCAGCTTCAACTCCAGTTGAGCTTAAGCTGCACGGGTTTCTGCCCTACAGTGACGAACAGCATCCCTATAGTCCTCCCATGTTGTCTGTCCTTCCTCCCACTGGCCATACACCTTCCTTTTGTGCCTTAGTTCTAGTAGGACATCCCTGCTCAGCCAGGGTGGCCTTCTACCTTGCCTGCTTGACTTCTGGCATTTTGGAATCGTCTGGTCCTGTGGTCTTAGGAGGTGGTGCTTAAAGACTGACCAGCACTGTTGGACCCCAGCACCCTGAAAAGCTTTTCCCCAGGCGACCTTACCAAGCAGTTCCCCAAGCAACTTGAAGTCTGCCTTCCTCAGGTCCAGAGTTGAGGTCTTACTGTTAGTTTTCCTGCTATTACCATAGATGTTAAACTTGACTGCTTCATGGTCACCGTGGCCAAGACAGCCTCCAATCGCCACTTGGCAGCATCATTCTCACCTGTGTTGTCTCCAGGCGCAACAAGGAAATATTCACGCTCCTGTTGAGGATCATGGTGTGACAGTTATAAGCCCCCACAGCCCTGGGGACTTGCCACCGGGCACGGTGTGGTGGCCAGGGCAGCCCTGCTGACAGAGTGCTCTGGCTTGCAGCGCTACCCTGGCCGTGTGGGAGGTGATGTGCGGCGAGAGCTCGGACTAACACACAACGATCAATATGATCAGGCGAAAGTCATTTATTCAAACAAAATGTCTTGTTATATATCTTATTGCTAATAACATGCGCTTTGAGCTACATTATTATTGGTTAAATGTCTTTGTCCATGCGAACCATACTCTGTTCTGATTGGTATATTGCTACTGTCCACGTGCCTATTTCTAATACATTATTGGTTACTAGCTCTAGGCGAGAAAGTCCTTACATTGCAAGATCTCACCATCATCTGCTATCTTGGGAGTCACTTTTCTTCCACCAATTTTCTTGTTCCCATGCTGTAATTGTCCTTCAGTCAGCTTTCAAAGTAACAATAGTTAGGCTAAAAACTTGATAGCACAATTAAGCCTTTATACCAAAGACTGGATTGCTCACATGCCCGTGCTCTGCAAGAAAATTCTCCACACCCACAGCTGCAGTGAGCATCAGCAGCTGATGAGGGTGGAGAAACCATAGCAGGTGCTGTGGGGATCATGCCCCAAGGACATAAAACCTGCCCCACATAAAAATGATTCTCATGAATGTTAGACCTAAAATGAAAAACAAACCCTGTCAGAGCCCAGAGGCGGGAACTTTTCGGCGGGAACTTTTCGGCGGGAAAGCCGATGTAATGTCGTCATCTCAAGCGGGTATCCAGGCAGTGGAGCGCCCGAAGGACCAATCAGAGGGCGAATCCCGAGGGGCACACTCCAATCAGGAGTAAGGACTCCCACAATATAAAGGGAGCCCCCCTCCCCTGCGCTGCTGCTGCGCGCGCGGACCCGGATTCGGAGAAGACTGAAAGAAAAAAGGACCGAACCGCTGTCTGCCGCCGCTTGCTGCCTCCCGCTGCTGCTTGCCTCCGCCTGCCGCCACTAACTGCCTCCGCCTGCCGCTGCTAATTGCCGCCGCCTGCAGCCATTAGCCGTCAGCTGCCTGCAGCCGCTAGCTGTTTGCTGCCTCTAGCCGTCAGCCGCCTGCCGCTCGCAGAGGGGGGGGGCACCTGAAGAGAAGAGGGAGAGGACTCGGGAAGCCGCCGTGGAAAAAAAAACACCGGAGGGTGCCAGCCAACGCGCGCCGCTACTCGTCGGGGCTCGAGCCGCTCCCTAAGGGGAGCGGAGCTCGCCCAGAAGAGAGCCGCCGCAACAGCCGCTGGCCAGCAAGAGCCGGAGCTGGTCTCCGACTCCCACGGGACGGCCGGAACGTAAGAAAATCGCCCCAAAGCCTCGTTCCTTTCCCGTCTTTCCCGAAATCCTATAATCCTCCCTGGGAGGTGGGAGGGGGGTTGGGAAACCTTCCCTTTCCGTTTGCTCCTTCCCTCCTTTCTCCTAAAGAAACTGCGGGTGCCCGATCACATTCCCCTTGGCTAAGTTATTGGTTCCTGGGGCAAATTGTATTGTTGTTGTTTAATTATATTGTGTTCTCGAATTAATTATAAAGTAAAAAGCACATAATTCAAACCGCCCCTAGCTTCCAGAGCCTTCCTTTCTATCGGTTTTCCCGTAAATACCCGTGGGGGGGGGGGTTGTATGAGCGCTTAAGTAACGGGACTGACCGCTCGAGTCCCCGGGTGCGCGTTCTCGGGCTGTTTCAATAACCGAGTGAGTGTGTGAGAGGCTGAGACGCGGCACAAGCCGCGAAGCGATTGTGGACTCCCGAACCGCGGTTCCGTTCTCCCGCGAGGGAAACGGCCGGTGACGGAGGAAGCGTAAGGCGTGGAAGGACAGCGCGGACAGGAGTGTGCTTGGCAATTGAGCGTAAGGCAGAGCGAGTGTGCGTGCTTGCTTAAAGACATACCGCTCCACAAAACTTGGTCCGCGAGACACGAGCTTCCACGCATCCAACACAGTCGCGCCTAAATTAATTCACTCACCAAAGCCCGGATCGCGACATCTTAAATTGGTGTCAGAAGTGGGATAGCCTCATACAAACCCAAAAACCGGTAGAAACATGGGTCTCCTGGATTTATTGTTCAAACAACACATCGTCACTCCCGACGAATCAGCAACCTTACCTTTGCACCCTTTTCAGCAATGCTCGTTTTTAGCCCCCTTTTGGGAGCAAATTAATAAGTTCGAATATCTTCCCTCGCATACATTTATTGAAATAGTCGGTAAATATTATGCCGACGGCAGTTTAGAAAATGTGGCTGAGATGTTGGAGAGGCTCGACTGCCCTTCAAGTCTCTCAAAGGGCCAAAAACGTAGAGTTAAGAGGCGAGGCATGGAGTACTACCATGCCCGGACTTATATAACTCTACTTTATATTTTATGGGAAGAAAAAGAAAAATATAGACTCATTGCTGAAAAGAGTGGGGGGGACATGGCAGGGATGTCACCTCGAGAACACAATAACACCAATAACGCTGAGTCTTGCCAAAAAGGGGAAACATTAAGCCTCCTAATTGAACCTCCTCCCGAATTTTCGGAGGATAAAACCTCGAGCGATACGGAGGATAGCAGCCTGGGCGATAAGTCTGTCAAAAAGGTCTCTTTTAAAGCTTTGGCTGGGGCAGCTACCTCCCAAATTGCGCAAGCGAAAAAACGGCTTGAAGCCTTCTCAAGCATAAATAAATTAGAGAAGGACTTCTCCTCTTTTAAAGGGGAAGTAGCCGAGTCCATCAACGCCCTCAGCGAGAATATGCTGAAAATCACTGAAGCTGTCGGGAATTTGTCGAAGAGCTCCTCCCGGTGTTCTTCGAGAACTTCCCGGAGGTCTTCCTCATCGGGCTCAGAGGAAGATAACCCTAAAGCTCTGAGACCGATTATTAAGACTGAGGTCCAAACGGCCAGGAATGGCCGCACCCTTACAACAAGGAGGGAGGTTCCTTACACCCCTCTTGAATTGGCAGACTTGAAAAAACGTTTTTCTAAAAAATTTACGGAAACAGACACTGAGTATGTTATCCGTGTGTCTGCGGACGGTGGGGATAACATAAAACTTTCAGAAAATGAGGCAAGTGGTTATTGGGGACCGGGAATACTGTTAACAACAGGGAATACAGAGGCCCCTTGGTCCATCACTCAAAGAGCAGCCTACAATGTAGGGCTATTAGACCCCATGTCACGGGGTGAACCTTACATTTTGAAAGGGGACATCAATCACTTGATGGAAAACATACATAAGGCTGCCGTAATACAATATATTTACCAAGGAGAGCTAAATAATAATGGTGACTCCCCACTTCTCCTACAAGTCCGGCCAGAAAGGATGGATGTCCTGATTCGGGGATTGCCCGGACAATTGAAAAATTTGGCTATTCAAATTAAAGCCAGAATTGCCAACTCGGACCCCGACGAGAACCCCTATACCTGGGGAGATCTGGCAAAAGAATTGACAGAATACGGGAGGCGATACGAAATTCCTGAATACGACCCCAAAAAAGTGAGGCAATTGGCTCAAAGTAACAAGCCTTCCTATGCTGCAGTGGCTGCACGCCCATCCAGGCACGCCCCTCAGACGTCAGGGGGTGGGCGGGGTGAGCGTCCATCTACGCCCTCGGGCAGCAGGGGATACAATACAACACGTGACAAACCAAAGAATCAAAATGGCTCCCAAACTCGAGCTAGTTCCAGCCCGGGACCGTTTGCGCGGCTTAAGGAGGAAGCTCGTCGCAAGGGGATCCCACCGACCCTGTTGTCACGGAACTACAGTTATAGCCACCTTAAAGAGCTAATTGAAAGGTGGCCTTCTCCAAAATCAAAAGAAGACAATTCCAATTCGGGAAACTAAATGAACCTCCCAAAGCTAAAAGACAACGTCAGCGAAAACGGCGGCGGGAGGTGATCCACCTAAATCACAATCAAATCGCAGGTGATAATTGGGCACAAACGTGGGAAGCCAAGGCCCCAGACACAAATGATTGGCCAACTACTGAATCCAAATCTGACCCTAAAAAGGATTTGCCTTCTCTCGATTGGCAAAACATCCTAAGGTTAACCCAAAATTCACGGGGTGATTTGGAACTCACGTGTAGTGTTGGTCCTAAAAGATATCCGGTTACATTTGTTGTGGATACAGGAGCACAGATTTCCACGCTTAGAAAAGATGTGGCACAGCGATGTGGCATTAATCTGTCCCGAAAATCCATGCTAGTGAGTGGTGCTTTTGGTCAGCCCACTCCACAAAAAATTGCTAAAGTCTCTCTAAAACTGCCAGGTGAAGATGAGACAATTCGGACAGAAATGATAGTGGGTGACATTCCCTATAATTATTGGGAATGGATATACTAAAAGGAAGAGCGTGGAGAGATGACAGCGGTAATTGCTGGAATTTTGGTACACCCACTCTAAATGTTAGGCTCTTACAGCAAGCTCCTGCGCTACCACAAAGCCGGATAATTAACACAAAACAATATCAAGTGTCTCTGGCCGCCAGAGAAGGGATTAAAGAGACGATTGAGGATTTGAAAGAAAGGGGAATAATAATAGAAACTCACTCGCCCTTTAATTCCCCCATCTGGCCAGTTAAAAAATCCAACGGAAAGTGGCGACTTACAGTTGATTACCGGAGGTTAAATGCAAACACAGGACCTCTGGCAGCAGCAGTGCCGAATTTAGCCGAATTGTTATCAGAAATCCAGGAAGCAGCACATCCAGTGATGGCTGTGCTGGATATCAAAGATATGTTTTTCATGGTACCAATTCGTAAAGAGGACCAGGACCAGTTTGCATTTACCTGGGGCGGTAATCAATATACTTTCACCCGGCTTCCCCAGGGTTATAAACATTCACCAACTTTGGCCCATAATGCCTTAGCAAAAGAATTGGAACAGGCCCTTTTGGGAAAAAATTATGATGACGTCAAGGTTTATCAATATATTGATGACATCTTGATTGCAGGGCAAGATGAGACAAGGGTGGGGGAAGTTTATAACCTAATAATAACCCACCTTAAAGGCCTCAATATTGAAATCCCTGAGGATAAGTGCCAGCCTCCTGCATCCGAAGTTAAGTTTTTGGGAATTCGGTGGCGGAAGGGCACATGGAACATTCCTCAGGATACTCTGATGAAATTAGGAAGTATAAAGATCCCCGAAAATAAGAAACAATTACAGGAGTTATTGGGTACAATTCAGTTTTGGCGAAAACATGTCCCTAACTTGTCCATTATCGCACGACCTCTTTATGACTTATTAAAGAAAGGAAAATATTGGGACTGGGGTGATACTCAAGAAGAGGCCCTTAAACTAATTCTACTAGAAATACAAATGCACCAATCCCTGGGCCCAGTTCATCCCACTGATCCAATCATTGTGGAATGGGGTTTTGCAAAATCTGGCCTATCTTTCCACCTGTGGCAACGAGGGCCGGATGGAAGCCCTAGACCTTTGGGATTTTACTCCCAATCATTTAAAGAGGCCGAAAGGCGATATTCAAGTTGGGAGAAAGGGCTCCTTACTGTTGTCACAGCACTGAAGGAGATAGAAAAATTAATCAAGACCCAAAAAGTGGTGTTGCGAGGACCATTTAAGGTCCTGAAGCAGGTAACTTCGGGGAGAGCTCCCCCAGAGGGAATTGCTCAAAAGCAAACCACTCGTAAATGGTACGGTCAGATCGAATTTTACTCTAACTTATTTTCTATCTCTGAAGGCCCTGATAAAACTTTAAACATACAGGAGGATGTACTATACGAAGCTGACCCAGAACGAGAACTAGCAAAAAAGACTCCATCTCCCATAAAAGAATCGCCAGAGTTTACTGATAAATTAAAGATTGTTTGGTTTACTGATGCCTCCTCTCAAAGAGAGAGAGGAGAATGGAAATTCAAATCTGCAGCCTTAAACATTAAAACTAAACAAACAATCACAAATGAAGGGACAGGTAGTGCCCAAGTAGGTGAACTCGATGCAGTTTACAATGTAATCCAGAAAGAGAAGGATACCAAGGAGCCTGTATATATTTATACAGACTCATATGCAGTATATAAAGGGTGCACTGAATGGATTACATTCTGGCAAGAAAACCAATGGCAAATTAACAGTGTGCCTGTTTGGCAATCAGAAAAATGGAAAGTAATATTGGAAATTGCCAAAAATAATCCTAACTTCCATGTCGGGTGGGTACCTTCTCACCAGGCCGACATGACCAATGAGGCTGCAAAATGGAACAATGAAGTAGATGAATTGGCCCGGATAAATTGGCTCGAAATTAGAGAAGCCATCAGAAAAGGAGAAACCACTGAATGGGGAAAGCTCCTTGAGTGGTTACATTGTAAGCGAGGGCACTCTGGTTATAATGACCTGTACAAAGAAGCACAGTCTCGTGGATGGCCAGTTTCACGAGAAGCCTGCAAAACCATAATAACTTCCTGTGACCAATGCAAAATCAAATATGATAAGCACCCAATGAAAGAGGATTTACATTTGAGAAGTAACAAAACTCTTTGGTCTACCTGGCAAGTGGACTATATTGGTCCGTTTAGGAAGTCTAAGGGGAAGCAATATATAATTGTCATGGTAGAAATCATTTCAGGACTAACAGTGGCAAAATCAGTATATAGAGCAAATGGGGAAAATACTTTGGACTTTTTAAAAGAAACTTTTGCTGTATTCCCAAAGCCTGAGACCATTCAATCCGATAATGGTTCTCATTTCAAGACAACTTTGGTACAACAATGGGCGAAGGGAGAAAATATAAAATGGGTTTTCCATACACCCTACTATCCCCAGGCAAATGGGATAGTAGAGCGGACCAATGGCCTGCTGAAAGGGATTTTGAAGCCTCATCGTCCTCAATGGGACGAGAGACTTAGTTTTGCTTTATTCGTGGTAAATAATAGATGGGGAATCAATGGATGCCCCAGATTTAATGCATTTTACCCGGAACCACCTTCCTCCAGTCCATTGGGAAACAAACTCAAAAACCCCTATGCTGTAGGTCAAACAGTCCTGGTTAAATTACCCAATATCGGTAATATTCAATTGATATTGCAGTCTCCTTACAACGAAAAATCCTGGAAAGCCAAAGATAAACAGGGGGCAGAATATAAAATTAGTACCAAATGGATTGTTGCAACCCTGTAATCTGTTCAATTGAGATTATTACAGAGTATACGGTTATGCCAGAGGAAGTGAAGAAAGAAAAACAGACGACGATCCTCCTGCAAGCAAAAATGAAGACTACGAATACCGGAATGAAGAAAGCAGGAATGGTAATATTAATTCTGAGCTGTGTTTTGCTAATATATCTGCCTGGGACTGAAGCCCTGACCCAAAACAGTAATATAAAATTAATGCACTCTCCATGGGCAAAGAATAATTTTGTGACTCTTGGTCAAAATATCAGTAATATACTGAATTCACAGGGAAGCCCAGAAATAGATCCAATCTATTTGGAGATGGGCGCTCTGATTGAGGAGCCGGGAGTGATCATTCACCCCACCCCATCTCCTCCTTCTCAAGAAAGAAACGAAGAAGAAGGGGCTTAAAACAGTGAAAGGTTTTAGTGGTTTAAAACCTAATGTTAAAGGATGTTCAGAAAGCATGCTTCGTTCAAAAGCGTTTAAAGAGTATATTTTGCTCAAGTGTTTAAAAAGTATATTTTGCTCAAGTGTTTAAAGAGTATATTTTATTCAAGGTTAATTGAAATAGCTCCCCTGTGAGGGAGAATAATGTTGCCTTTTATGATTCAATTACCCCTTGTATGGGGAAACAATGTTACAAACTCTCCCTGCGTGGAGATCTATTACGACAAGTTATTTCCCCTGTGAGGGAAACTTTCAAATCAACCCAGGAAACAATAACTATGGGAACTCAAGGGAAAATCCGGGATGACATCATGAGAATCACGGGGTGAAGTGTGGGGATCATGCCCCAAGGACATAAAACCTGCCCCACATAAAAATGATTCTCATGAATGTTAGACCTAAAATGAAAAACAAACCCTGTCAGAGCCCAGAGGCGGGAACTTTTCGGCGGGAACTTTTCGGCGGGAAAGCCGATGTAATGTCGTCATCTCAAGCGGGTATCCAGGCAGTGGAGCGCCCGAAGGACCAATCAGAGGGCGAATCCCGAGGGGCACACTCCAATCAGGAGTAAGGACTCCCACAATATAAAGGGAGCCCCCCTCCCCTGCGCTGCTGCTGCGCGCGCGGACCCGGATTCGGAGAAGACTGAAAGAAAAAAGGACCGAACCGCTGTCTGCCGCCGCTTGCCGCCTCCTGCTGCGGCTTGCCTCCGCCTGCCGCCGCTAACTACCTCCGCCTGCCGCTGCTAATTGCCGCCGCCTGCAGCCATTAGCCGTCAGCTGCCTGCAGCCGCTAGCTGTTTGCTGCCTCTAGCTGTCAGCCGCCTGCCGCTCGCAGAGGGGGGGGCACCTGAAGAGAAGAGGGAGAGGACTCGGGAAGCCGCCGTGGAAAAAAACGCCGGAGGGAGCCAGCCAACGCGCGCCGCTACTCGTCGGGGCTCGAGCCGCTCCCTAAGGGGAGCGGAGCTCGCCCAGAAGAGAGCCGCCGCAACAGCCGCTGGCCAGCAAGAGCCGGAGCTGGTCTCCGACTCCCACGGGACGGCCGGAACGTAAGAAAATCGCCCCAAAGCCTCGTTCCTTTCCCGTCTTTCCCGAAATCCTATAATCCTCCCTGGGAGGTGGGAGGGGGGTTGGGAAACCTTCCCTTTCCGTTTGCTCCTTCCCTCCTTTCTCCTAAAGAAACTGCGGGTGCCCGATCACATTCCCCTTGGCTAAGTTATTGGTTCCTGGGGCAAATTGTATTGTTGTTGTTTAATTATATTGTGTTCTCGAATTAATTATAAAGTAAAAGCACATAATTCAAACCGCCCCCTAGCTTCCAGAGCCTTCCTTTCTATCGGTTTTCCCGTAAATACCCGTGGGGGGGGGTTGTATGAGCGCTTAAGTAACGGGACTGACCGCTCGAGTCCCCGGGTGCGCGTTCTCGGGCTGTTTCAATAACCGAGTGAGTGTGTGAGAGGCTGAGACGCGGCACAAGCCGCGAAGCGATTGTGGACTCCCGAACCGCGGTTCCGTTCTCCCGCGAGGGAAACGGCCGGTGACGGAGGAAGCGTAAGGCGTGGAAGGACAGCGCGGACAGGAGTGTGCTTGGCAATTGAGCGTAAGGCAGAGCGAGTGTGCGTGCTTGCTTAAAGACATACCGCTCCACAAAACTTGGTCCGCGAGACACGAGCTTCCACGCATCCAACACAGTCGCGCCTAAATTAATTCACTCACCAAAGCCCGGATCGCGACAACAGGCAAGGCAAGAGAGGTGGTGGTGGTGGAGAGAGAGAGAGAGAGAGAGAGAGAGAAGAAAGAAAGAAAGAAAGAAAGAAAGAAAGAAAGAAAGAAAGAAAGAAAGAAAGAAAGAAAGAAAGAAAGAAAGAAAGAAAGAAAGAAAGAAAGAAAGAAAGAAAGAAAGAAAGAAAGAAAGAAAGAAAGAAAGAAAGAAAGAAAGAAAGAAAGAAAGAAAGAAAGAAAGAAAGAAAGAAAGAAAGAAAGAAAGAAAGAAAGAAAGAAAGAAAGAAAGAAAGAAAGAAAGAAAGAAAGAAAGAAAGAAAGAAAGAAAGAAAGAAAGAAAGAAGAAAGAAAGAAAGAAAGAAAGAAAGAAAGAAAGAAAGAAAGAAAGAAAGAAAGAAAGAAAGAAAGAAAGAAGAGAGAATGATTACAAGCGCAACACTTTCCCTTGCGGGTCAATGAAAATGAGTGTGAGTAAGGGGCAGATTACACACCCGGGGAAGAATGTATTCAAGACAGAAGGTTTCAGTTATACCGGTGTGCCCACGTCCTCCTGGAGCTTATGGGTGAGGTGAATTGCCGCAGCGGTGGCAGGTACAACGGCAGGAACAACAGGAGGCAGTCACACTACAGTGGGCTGCTTTCTTCATCCTCTGGTGCCTCTGTCTGGTAGCTGAGCTACCATTCGCCTGGGCACACAGGGGACAGCTCTTTTTGGAGTCTGGGCACGGTACCGGTGGCAGGGCCACTCACCGCTATCACCCTGAAGAGCTTTCTTCTTCTTTCTTCTTTCTTCTCTGAGATCCTGACTCCTTCAGGCTTCCAGCACAAACTCCAACACCAGCCCCCAAACCAGTGACTCCCAACAAACAACCAGCAGCCAGCTGCTCTGGCAGTCTCCTTTTATGGTTCTGGAGAGAGTGAAGCATGCTGTGCTCTACATCCATTTTGGATCTGCTCCGCATTTGGATCATTTTAGCCCATCACTGTTGTCCTTGAAATTTTTAATATCCAGCCCCTTGCTGTGCTCTGCCACCAGTACTACATTGTTACAAAAGGTCTTTTCCTGCCACAGTCTCTGTGCAGCAGGCTCTCTGTGTTTGTCCTTGAGTGTCCTTGAGCACTGCTTCACAGTTAGTTAATGGCCATACAGCAGTTCATGGCAGCCATTTTGTCTTTCTCTCATGTACGGAACAGTTTTAGATGAGAGACATTTATTGTAGTGAGGAGGTGGTCCCTCACAGTGCCTCAAAAATCTGTATTGTCTCCCTCCACAGATAAGTATGTGTAAGTTTCCAGTGACTGACTAGTTAAACTTCAGTCTCAGAACTTGCTTCACTTACATTTTGAAACTAAAGTGTGTGAACTCAGGATTTTGTCCAATCTGTAGATTTGAAGAACAGCAGGGGGAAAAAAAACAACATAGTGTGTCAGTTGTCTGTCTGTTGGGTTTGTTTTGGTTTTGTTATTTGTTGTTGGGCTTATGTTTGTTTGTTTGTTTCTGTTTTCTTTTTTGATATATTGGGTGGTTGAAAGAGAAGTTGCCATTATTTCCTCTTTCAGTTTCAATGTCAATGCTTAAAACTTAGGCCCCTTGCTTCCAGGAAGTGAATGCAAGGGAGCCCTTGAACTTTCCCAGAGGTCTTTCATTACAACAAAGACCTGAAAGTATAAACCTTGTCACAGAGCCAGGTCTGTACTTTCAATGGAGAAGTCAATGTCTGTAGAAAAGATATTGAAATAAGGCAGAAAAGACAGTGAAGTGCTTCTTACTATGTCAAGGCAACATAACATCAGAGTTAATATATGGCCATTTGTCTTTTTGGAATAAATGAACATGTTTAATTGCACAGCTTGGCACTGCAGAAAGTCGTAAAAACTGCTGCAATGGTTACTACCTTCAGTAAAGCAGACATCTTGGGCGCACAACTTCATTTTGAGAAATGCTGCAAATTTTAATGTAAAACTTCCTGTTGAATTCCTTCCCAGTTAGTTTTGTATCCTAAACACATCAGACGCATTGTAAAATTAAGTTAACTGAAGCATATATAGCACTGGTAAGTAAAAGAATCAATTTAAAAAAACCCTTTAAAATATGGAAACTTTTGTTGAGTTTGCTTACTTGATGGAAAGAATAACTTGACTTGTTTGGTTGCTTGAGGAGGAATTATGTACGTAGCTGGGAACCATCTGGAGATTGTAGGTGGTTCCCCTCATAGCTGACACTTCAAGGCAGAGAGGAGAGTTCTCCAGATGTAAATTGAAGGCAGAGAAAGGAGGGTTGTTCATAAGACACGAAGGTTACCAAAGGAAGACCTCTTGTCTTTACTGAGTCAGAATTCACATAAAGCAGTCTAGCTGCTCCATTAATTATATGAGCTCTCTGTAGCCAACCATATTATTTCATCAGTACAATAGAAACTAGAGAAAAGAACACAATGAATGCTAGAATCCTGTGTTGTGTATATCTTTGCTTATCAGTTTGAATCTATGGTGGAAGTCTAATGAAAGTTTTGTCTATTTCACATTATTCAAGGTTTTATTTTTGTATATATTTAATAACAATATTTCTTATTAATTGTCTGTCTAAGGTTTGAATTCTTAATGTTTCATTGTTTGGTTCTAAACACTCAAAGGACATATCTTTTTTGAAATTTAAAATAACTGTTTTCTCTGAACTTCAGTGAAGCCCTGTGAAATAATTTCTGCTAGTGTTTGGTTCAATTGGAGCTTATTTCTTTTGAAAATGAAACATCTGACAAATTTAAATTAACAGTATTTGTTTGCTAAGTATAAATAAGAAAATAATTTACCTTTGCATTGTAGCTCCTTTGTGCAAATTATGTGCATGATAATTCTCTAGTTTATCATCACATGTGTGCTCTGCTGTTATCGTAAATGAGCTTGCTCTTCATAGAATCATAGAACCATTTAGGTTGAAAAAGACCTCCAATATCATCAAGTCCAACCTTTAACCCTACTCTACCATAGTCACCCCTAAACCATATCCCCAAGCACCACATCTATATGATTTCTAAACACATCCAGGGATGGTGACTCAACCACCTCTTTGGGCAGCCTGTTCCAATGCCTGACAACCCTTTCAGAGAAAAATTTTTTCTTCATGCCCAACCTAAACCTCCCCTGGTGTAGCTTTATGCCGTTCCCTCTTGTTCTATCACAATTTACTCATGAGAAAAGATCAGCACGTACCTCTGTACAATGTCCTTTCACGTAGTTGTAGAGAGCG
>CM036616.1:67001702-67189788 GCA_020745705.1 Hemiprocne comata | reverse complement strand
CTGGCTGAAAAGATTTTTCCTATTTCCTTAAGAGGTTTGAGGGCGGACAGGACAGTTCATACAGTGTTTCCCTTTACCTGTAAACCATTCACTTAATCTCATGTTAATAATGCAAAGTAGGATCTTTGGTACAGAGGTATGAAAACAGGTATTTAAGATGCCCATTTTCCATCAAGTTGTCTCAAGTGCCACAGGTACTTTTGATTTTGCCAGAACGGTGGCCAGGTGAGATCCAAGTTTGTTTTTATCCACCTCAGAACCTGCATCTGATGGAGTGCAGGGCTCTGATGAACTCTTCAGGATCCAGACCATTTGTCTGGCTAACAGGCAGACTTCTCAAGTTTAACGTGCTGTGCAGTTGTCATTAGAGCAGGTTCAGGCCCTTGACAGACACATTATCAGGCCCCATTTTCCAGAAAAGGGGAAAAAAGCAGCTGCTGGGAGGAAAAGGAAGACAAGATCTGTCTCTAGCCATTGTCCTCCCCTTTCCAAAGGGAAAAAAAGGGACCTCCAGGAAGGGTGAGAAAGTCTTTCCCAAGCAGGAAAGGGATGGGGATGGAAGTGAACAGTCAGAGTTGTATCTGTGCAAGACAAGATACAGTTTACAGGAGTATCCTTGAAAAAAATGTGTTGTTTTTTTCTAATAAATCAACCCAGCCTGATACTTCTCTGCCCCCTCCCACCCTGTTTTTCTTCTATAAAATAATTGCCAATCTGTCAGTGGCTGGATTTCCTTTCTTTCTACCAAGCTGGTAGCAGGAGTCAGCAGAAGCTACAGCAACAGTAAATTTTGCTGTCATCATTTCACAAACAGCACCAACAGACACCTGCTAGAGAAATGCATCTGGACTGAAATTACTTGCCCTGATGCCTGGAGTTCAGTTACATTTTGGAGGTAAGGAGGGACCAGCCTGTCCCAAATGACTAGTATGTAGTGCCAAGACACACCGAGTTGACTTTACTGGTACAGGCTTGGGGAAGGAGCTAATGGGAAAGGAGCAATAGAGATGCCCTGCATACCTGGGAAATGTTACTGACAATGAACTGGGGGCTGCTTTTGCAGTGATCCAGGAGGAGCTCCAGTGCCTTCATTCGTGACTGAAACTCCTGGGATGTCAGGGAAGCCCCATCCCTGGAAGTTTTCAAGGCCAGGCTGGATGGGGCTCTGAGCTCTGATCTAGTGGGAGGTGTCCCTGCCCATGGCAGGGGGGTTGGAACTAGATGATTTTTAAGGTCCCTTCCAACCCTAACAATTCTGATTCAATTTTCTGCCGACAGATGAACTCTTGAAAAAGTATAAGAAATAATATGTATTCTTCTGATATTCAAACAACCTGTTGGAATGTTTCATGCCATTTGGACTTCCACTGAAATTGCATCACATTTACATCATGCCTCAAAAACATTTGCAGTGCTGGTGAGAAGATAAAAATCAACATGTAAAGTAATATAGCTTTAAAGTTAAGAACAACCTTCTGTTTTATTGCTTTCAGTCTTCTAACTTCAACTAATATGTTTAGAGGAAGAGAGATGCCAGAGGCTGCCAAAATGGAATTAATTTACTGATGGTAACAGTGGTGACTGTTATTCATGTTCATGATAGAAGGGATACTGTTTTGATTTGGTTTGGTTTACCTGGGCACATATAAAATTTTAAAGGATAAATTCTTAACCTGTGCTATATACCAGTGAGTACATGTATTCCTGTTGATACTATAACTGATTCACAAAGCCTGTAACAATTTATATTTTCTTTTTAGAGCATGAGTGCAGTGGAGTTCTACAATACACTGTTAAGCTGAGTTTTACTTTTACTTCTGCATTTACTTAAACTTACTTTAACTTGAAAGCATCTACACACTGCAAAATTTCTATACACTGTCACCCATGTAACCTGTTTATTTTTGTGATTCTGAAACATGCCACTAAGCGTTAACACCTTTGCATCCCTGAGTTGTGGATCAGATAGGATACATTCTCCTTAATCATGCAGACAGCTTCAGAGTAAAGAAAAATGCAACAACCATTTAATTCTTTTCACAAGACAGCAAATATCTGCTTTTAGTACTCAGCATTCCCAGGATATGTTCTAGGCCAAATCAGAAATCTTAAATCAAAATGCTCTTTTGTGTGAAGTGGTGGGGTTTAGTTTTAATTATTTTGCTTTTTGTGTGTGGGTCGGGGAGGGATGGTTTGGGGGTTTTTTGGTAGTTCACACAAAAATTTATATAGCTATGAAAGAGTACATTGCCATTTTTTCCCAAACTACAGTCACAAAAAGCAAAACAAGTTACCTAAAAGCTGCAGGAGAAAATGGTAGATACTTCTCGTAACATTTTCTATTTCTAAAATGCTAGAAACAAGCCTGAACTATGATGGTTGGATCTCTTTCTTTTCTTGGAGATTTCCCACAGTTAGAACAAGAAGGAGACCTGCAAAATAATTCAGAATAATTTATGCCTGAGCAATACTGGTTCTTTGGGGCTCTTTCTGCTTTCATTTGTAAAGAGAATAGTGATTTTTCAGAAATATAGATATTATTAACTGGTTCTTCAGCCAGTCAGATTATCAGGGAAAACACAGATGAAGATAATAAATTCAAACCAAAAAGCGGGATAAGGACACCAAGCCTTCATTTTCACAGCAGCATTAAGTTTGTCTTTTTTCTTCCCCTTCAAACCAAGAGGAAAAATCTGCTTCTGAACCAGCACTAAAATCTTCTCAGTTCACAGAATCCTAGGGTTTGGAAGGGACCTCAAAAGATCATCTAGTCCAACCTCCCTGCCAGGCAGGGTCACACAGGAACTTGTCCAATGTCTCCAGCAGAGGAGACTCCACAACCTCTCTGGGCAGCCTGTTCCAGTGCTCTGTCACTCTCACAGTAAAGAAGTTTTTTCTGATATTTACATGGAACCTCCTATGCTCCAGTTTGCACCCATTGCCCCTTGTTCTATCACTGGATGTTACTGAAAAAAACCTGGCTCCATCCTCCTGACACTCCCCCTTAACATACTTATAAACATTAATGAGGTCGCCCCTCAGTCTCCTCTTCTCCAGGCTGAAGAGACCCAGCTCCCTCAGCCTTTCCTCATAAGGGAGATGTTCCAGTCCCTTGATCATCTTTGTGGCTCTGCGCTGGACTCTTTCAAGCAGTGCCCTGGACTTCTTGAACTGAGGGGCCCAGAACTGGACACAATACTCCAGATGCGGCCTCACCAAGCCAGAGAAAAGGGAGAGGAGAACCTCTCTCAACCTACTAACCACACCCCTCCTAATACAGCCCAGGATGCCATTGGCCTTCTTGGCCACAAGGGCACATTGCTGGCTCCTGGTCATCCTTCTGTCTACCAGGACCCCCAAGTCCCTTTTGCCTACGCTGCTCTCCAACAGGTCAGCTCCCAACCTGTACTGGGACATGGGGTACAACTATACAATTAAACTACAACTATAGAATTAAAACAAGGCAGGAAAGCCACACACTCTTCAAAACAGCAGAGATTTGGGTAGAGAAAATGGTTTTCATTTGCTCCAAGATGTCCCTGGAAAAGCTGAATGGCTGTTTTCTGTGTGCTTGTGAGGAACTGAGCCAAAATCAGCGTTTGTCTAATAGCTTTGGAGCATGCAGTTTGGCTTATTTCCTAACATGTGTCCATGAAATGGACATCTTACAGTATTGACCATGACATTATCATGCAGATAAAAAAATGAAGACTGACATATAAAATTAATTTTGCTTATAATCTTTAAGAATTGTAGATTCCTTAAGAACAACAAATTGTAATAAGGAATGGAGATTACAGTAAGTAAACCCATAGTCTACAAGGAATGTAAGGCTTATAGATTACATTCTGGGCCTGCTCCAAAAGGAAACAGAAGACCTGGTCACATGGGACATGGAGAAGGCTGAGGTACTCAACAACATTTTTGCCTCAGTATTCGCCAGCAGTGATCCCCAGGGGAGAGTAACTGGGTCCAGTCCTGTTCAACATACTCATTGGTGACCTGTATGAAGGGACAGAGTGTACCCTCTACAAGTTTGCTGCTGATACAGAACTGGGAAGGGTGGCTGACACACCAGAAGTCTGTGCTGCCATTCAGCGTGATCTGGACAGCCTGGAGAGTTGGGCAGGGAAAAACTTAAAGAAATTCAACAAGGGCAAGTGTACTGCATCTGGAGTGGAACAACCCCATGTATTGGAACAGGTTGGAGGATGATCTGCTGGGGATCAGCTGTGGGTAAAAGGACCTCGGGGTCCTGGTGGACAACACGCTGACCATGAGCCAACAATGTGTCCTTGCAGCCAAGAAGGTCAGTGGTGTTCTGGGGTGCATTAAGAAGAGTGTGGCCAGTAGGTCAAGGGAGGTCATCCTCCTCCTCTGCCCTGGTGAGGCCACATCTTGAATACTGCATCCAGTTCTGGGCTCCCCAGTTTATAAAGGGTAAGGAACTGCTGGAGAGAGTCCAGTGCAGGGCCACAAAGATGACTAGGGGAATGGAGCATCTGCCCTTTGAGGAAAGGCTGAGAGAGCTGGGTCTGGTTAGCCTGGAGAAAAGGAGACTGAGGGGGATCTCTTAAACACTTGTAAATATCTAAAGGACAAGTGTCAGGAGGATGGGTCCAGTCTCTTCTCAGCAGTGTCCAATGACCGGGCAAGGGGCAATGTCCACAAGCTGGAGCACAGGAGGTTCAAGTTAAACATAAGGAAAAACTTCTTTACTGTGAGGCTTTGTAAATGTAATTCCATAGATGGCCTTCAGTGAGGCATAGTCTGATTCCTTCTTAGGTGAATGGTGCCAGCATACATACTTGCTTACTGAAGCAATGGGAAGCATTTTATGTGTATTTGTGTATGAGAACACACTGTAAGTTTATTTCTTCAGACTTAAGGGAAGGATTATTAACCACAAATTCTAGAGTTTCTGATTTTATAATCAGAAATGAACTGGGCAAAGATGAATTTTGTGTGTGTGACCTCTTCCCTTAATGGTATCCCAGAATGGTTTTCTCCTGAAATAATTTTGCTTAACAGTTTTCCACCAACATCTAAAAAATTTGGAAAATCACTTTCTGCTGGCCACACAGAAAGAAGTTTAACAACAGGGAATTACATTATGGTTTCTCTTGTAATTTATATTTTAACCTCATTGTTTATTTGTTTCAATTAAAAAGTTGTCACAACACTTGTTGGCACTGCAGAGTTGCATTGACTTTGGTAAGGACAGGGCAGGGCCAATTCCATTTGGAGTTTATAATGTTCATTTTTGTCCACAAGGAGGGTAATATGTAGCTGGACAATGTTGTGGTAGACAGATTGCTAAAAGACATTTACTCAACTGATTTGGCCACCATGGGCCAGAATAGTAGTGTGTATTCATTTCTGTCCTGATTGCCCTGCTATTTGACAATCCTCATGTGGCATAGACATAGCATTTCTTATTCTACTTATTTTCTGATATTGTGCACAGAGAGCTTTTTAGCTCTCTGAACAGAAGGTATCTGACTAGTGTATTTAATTCCTATGACCTTCAAATTCAGGGATGGGGGAATGGCACCCAAGATTCTGTGTTTTTTCCTGGAAATTGTAAAACTGTAATTTTGTTGTAGCCCACATTCCGTATTTCATCAGAGTTCCTGGTACAGGGAGGGCTGAATGCAGGGCAATGCTACTGCCGCTCCTTTTCTTGTACATACAGTGCAAGACAGCCAAACTTCTTGATGTAAATGTAACAATGGGGTGGTATATAAAATATGTTGATCTTCTGTTCATTTTATGGTGGGAATGGAAAGCTCTTTCCATGCTAAAGGGGAAATGTCTAATTAATAGGTCAGTAAAAATGTTTGGTATTTTAAATTTACAGTAATTAATTCACTGTGCTGGTAACAACTCATATTCTGGGGAAGCAGGAACCAAGAAATTATCTTTTGGTCTTTTACCCTTTTTTTGTCTGAGATCCCATCATGTGTGCAAGCTTATTATTTACCACCCCACAGTAATACTGTTTTAAAACATGCCAAGAATATCTGAGGTTTGTGGTGTAGTAGGGATGAATTGCATTGGATCTAAGTAACTGCAGATGTGACTGGTTTCATCTTTATCAGCTTATCTAAACTTTTGCACTTAAAGGCTTCTGTCAGTTCAAAGCACAGACACTGCTTGGTTGAACAGAGCTAAACTATGGTTGCACTTCTTAGCCTTTCAAAAATAATGTTAACTTAATTCAAGCTCATGTACTACAAAACTTGAAGGAGTTTAGATATGCATCAAATAAAAATTTCTTTCCATTTTTATAATACAAAGAGACACCAAAAAAAGAAACATATCAAAGCTCTTGAAGTTTAATTTGTTTTCTCAATAGTATTTTTTCTTTCCAGGTCAACAAATATAATTTGAGTTCTTCCTCCACTCCCTTGCTTAAAATAAAGAAGTCACTACAATATAAAGAAAAATCTAGCATCAAAGAGCAACTTTGTCAATACAGGGATTTTGGAAAATTCTTAGAATGCTGCAATAATTGTAGCATTGGATTCTGTCTGCATAGGGATAGACAAAAATTTGCTACTGCATAGCATAATGACATATCCAAGTCTTATGGTCTGAGTGGGCCAGGCTACTTTTTAGTACTGATAGGAGGACCTACAGAGAAGGTCTTCAGGACCCTGAGGGATCCAGGAGAGGCAGCACAGAGAGGGGCCAGTATTCCTACACATTTCCTGCCATACACTATAAAAGCCAGGAGGACTGGCAGCCCAGCCCTGCTCCTGCTCCTGCTCCCTTCTTCCGTGCTGCTGCTGTGCTCAGAGATCTTGGATAGAGGCTTCTGCTTTCCTATCAACTCGCCACATGCTCTGCAGGGTCTAAATCCATCGGGTGCTGTGAGAAGCTGTGGACCCTTCACCCGAGTCAGCCCGGCCGCAAGGGACCCTCAGACACAGATCTCTGCAATCAACAAGATTGGGCTTATATACATTTGTATATAAGTTTACCTATCTGTTTCTTGTCCCACGTGTTTCTCCCCATTCCTTGTTCCAGTAAACCTGTTCCAGTTTTAATTTCCAACCATTAAGTCTCTCTTTCTTATTCCCCTTTTATCTTCCTTTGGGAGGGTGGAGTGGGGTAAGAGAGAGAGCAATTCTGTCCTCTTGTTTTTTGTTCACCTTGACCACTGAACCGAGGCACCAAATACATTTTCTGCATTTGAAATTATGAGGAAGCCTTCTAGTGCAGCTAGTAAAACAGCTGCCTTTTTTTTTTTTTTCCCCCCTTGGATTTTTGGTTTTATCTCTATTTTTGTTAGTTTGTACTTCAACTGGACATCATAGCACATTTAGAGGAGAGCTGGTATCCTTTCTTTTGATTACACTTTTTGAAAGGGAAAAAATATGGACCACATCACAAACTTCCCATTTCAAAAAGAACCTCAAAAATTAAGACTGCAGATTTTCAAAAGCCAGAGCAAATTCAACCGATTTCACTTTGTAGTAAAATATATTAAAAGCAATAACAGAAGGGGCTATGCACAGGAATTATTTGGTTTGCACATTAAACCTTGTATTCCACAATTCTTCGGCCAAGTTAGGGCCCATTTAAAATAGGCAGCAAAAAGTATTAGGAGTAGACTATTGACAAACTAAGAAGATATGAGGTCTAAACATATCTTTTCCTTTCCCAAAACTCAGTCCAACAGCTTTCTGGCATGCTCATTCATTGAAGCCTTAGGTTGTTTATCAGGCTATTATATGGTATTTGCAATATATGAAAACTGGTTTCCTCATAACGATATCCTGTATATTGAAAATATAATTCTCTGTCCCCTGGAAAAAATAAGCAATTGAATCCCCTGTAGTATTTGTGGACTTGGCCTGGGCTGATGAAAGCAAAGGAAAGAGACTCATTCCAGGGAACTACCTGTAGTGCCTTGTAAATCTATCAGATGGCACCAGTGGTGACCTCCTCTAAGAGATCATTCATCTAGAATGGCCCCTGTGTCATGGTTTGGGCCTAACACGACAACAAAGAAACAGCCGCGTGGCCACTCACCCAACTTCCACCTCCCCACCACAGCTGCATAATCCAAGTCCACTGGCAGCAAATCCAAGTTCACCCCTCCTGGTACCTTCAGGGAATGTTCCACCACGTTCCTCCATGAATGCAGAGGGACAGCCTGCCATCTCGCCATAGGTTGCAAGGAAACTTCTGCGTGGGCACCTTCTTGCTCACCAGCCACAGGCACTTCTCTGCCTCTCCAGCTCAGCTATTCTTAACTGCTCCCTCTGCTCAGGTCTTCTCAGTTTTTTCGTATGTTAATCGCAGAGGTGCATCCATTGTCTCTAATGGCTCCTTGGCTCTCTGGTTTGGGAGCTGGGGGAGCTCTTCAGCCTCTTACAGGAGCCACCCGTGGGGCCCCTCCCCCACTACCAAAAAAAACCCACCAAACCAGCATACCCTGTAATCTTTTCCTTTGGTGCAGAGGGTTTGCACATGCTAGTCAGCAGAGAACTCAACATTTAGATGGATATCAGATAAAGCAGCAGGATATTCCTTTCAAATAATGTAAAGAAAAGACATGCTAAGAAAAAAAAAAAGAAGAAGGCACAAATTGAGAGATTGGTTTTACCAAACATTTGAGGCTTTGACACTGCAGGATATCCCTGCCACTTCTCTGTCTCTGAATACTGTCAGTTGTGCTGGTGGCAGGAGTCAATTGTGCCCCTCCATTTCAGGGGCAGACTTTTGCAGTGCCTTGTGCCTCCGTGTTCTTTTGGACCATGACAACATGTGTATGTGATTGATAGAGATTGTTTACTGGGGGAAAACAATTGTCTTCACAGGCAAGATTCTCTGTGTTGATTGTGGCTTTCTGAGTACCTGGAAGGGAATTCTGTCACTGGAAATGAAACTAATTTAGGAGAACATAGTGTGTGAATGTTTATCACTCCGTAATACAGTTCAATGACCTTTATAGCAAACCACAAGAAAAAGTTTAAATAATTTAACGTTTTTCTAAATCCTACACAAGTTAAGAAGTGCTCTCAGCTAGTACTAGAAATCTGGATTTTACTCCAGTCTTAACCTGCTCTGATAAATTACTCAAGCTGTGCAGTCAGCCACCAAGTCATAGATGTGATTTCCTGTATCACAGAAGCACAGTTTGTTTTTTTTTCCTTAAGATATACTGATTGGAGATATTTTGATCTGTATAATTCTAGTGCACAATCGAAGAGCTGATTTGAGAGATGTTAATATCTACTAGATGCATGATTACAACGGTTGCTGATCTTCTGATAATTTGAAGTGTCTAAAGCATTTAATAAATGAGGGCTGTCCAGCCCTGAATGGCATGCCAATTCTTGTTCATAACGTTATCAGCTTCAAAAAGAAGTCCAATAATTGCCCCCAGCAGGCTAATTTGCATTATTTTTTCATAGTAATTATATGAACTATAGGGATTCTATACCTAAGAGCAGGATGTATGTTGGTCAGTGCTGAAAAATAATGACAGCAATGTTTTAATTATGCTTGCTACACTGCAGAAGTAAAGGCACGGCAGAAAGCTGTTCCAGTATCTATAGAATAAGTCGTAGCTTAAAAACACTAAAGCATTAAAATAAACCTGGTTCTAATAAGGAAAATAATTAAATTATTACAAACAAAGGGAATTAAATTGCTTGGTTTTTTTGGAAGTAAAGGTTTAATTGGAGGATTTGTGTAGCAAGCAGGAATGGTTTTGCTTTTAAAGCAAATAAGAGTTTAATTATCTCAGAACTTGAGTGCTCCTGAGACAAGTAACAGATTTTCCTTTCATGCACACTTTTGAAAAGTTAGGGAGAAAATATTCTTTCATGTCACTCCAGATGCACATTTTTGGAATATCAAAAAATGGTTTGGGCTAGGCATAGTATTTTAACCTGAAATATTATAACGAAATTAATTTAAAAGGAAACATTTTATTTACATTTTTAACATAATAAGAAGTTAAGTACTTTAAAAGAATGAAACTAATGCATATACAGGCATAAAAATTGTTAATCTAAAATAACATTGGTCAGGAAATACTCAGAAAAACACTGCATTGGTCTTTTCCCAAACCCATCTTTGTTTCCTAAATCGACTTTTGAGCAATATGCAGGTGAGTGGTTGAAGTGAGTGTCCCTGCATCATTATTCTTGTCCAAAAAAATACAGGTCAAGAAATACATACAGCTGCAAGCATGGTAAGGCTGGTATGTTGGGTGTTGCTTATTTGTGGACTGGAGCAGCTGTCTTCAGGACCTTCAGCTACTCCATTTCTTCTGAATATGTGGAACCTCTTTATTTCTGTGTTTCCTCATCAGTAGAATGGGAAGAAAAATTAATTTTTGCTTTCCAATGGTGTCATGATGCTTATTCAATTACAGTGATGATACATTGAGATTGTGGAGTAATGTACATGATGTCCATGTATTAATATTTAGATTACAGTAATGCATGAAGACAAATAAAAGGTTTTCTGTGGTTTGTGCAAAGCTCTGAGTGAATTGTTGTTATTCAGGATGTGATCACTCTCAGCATTGCACCCTGGGGTGAATGACAACTGTCTTTGCTTGGGCTATCAATATAAAGTGTCACTTCTAGAGCAGAATCAGGCCAGAAGAGAGCTTTAGCCACAGGGTGTGAGAGGAAATGAGCTTGGCAGTAAGATTCCAGGCAGAATAAATAAGGTTTGGGAGTATTCTTATCAAAGAAATACACTCAATATTGAATATAAAGAGATCCAAATCAGGTGTTACTTCTGGGGAAAAAAAAATAAACTCAGGAGATTTTCTATTGATCTCATATCCTGTATCCATTCATTTACTTATCACCTAGTCAAAGAAGCTATTGAAATCTATGTTATCTTTGCAAACAACTTGCAGTCCACCTTTCAGGAATGTAATTCCTTGTATTTGCCTTGATTTTTAATGAGCTGCTATTCTAATTTTTTCTCATGCAGGCTTCTTAGAAGAGCTTCTTCCCATCCTATCATCCAACTCCACCATCCCTTTGATGGTGAGGGACTGCTTCCCCAGTGTTTCTCCACACAGGCTTAAAAATTCAATTGTTGTCAGATTTCTTGTAGACAAGAGAAAGGAAGAGTATTTATCAAATGTAAAACTCTCCAGGCAATTCTTAACATGAATATTATCAAAAGCCTACACAGATTGCTGGGGCTTTTTCCTCTTTGCTTTAGGAATTTGTAAGGCTGTGGTTTGTTTGTCTTGCATAACAAAAAACCAACCAACCAAAACTAAACAAACAGACCAAGAAAACCCAAAACAACAAAAAAAACCCACCTTGTAATCAATAAGCTGGCATCTGGAAGTTAAATATTGTCAGCTTCATTTTCTGTGGCAGGACTTAAATTGCCTAAGATTCATATAAATTTTTCCTACATGTTTTTTAGGAGCCATATGCTTGGTATTTACTTTCTTTTCTTTCTTCCTGCTTTCCCATTTGTTTACTCTAGATACTGTTTCTTCGTTGTTTTTGTCCTCTAAACTGGCTGGTGCTTGTTTGACTTCCACTGCCGCTATCCCTTTGGATCTCAGCACAGAAGAAAGCAGAAATATGATAATTTTTTTGGTTCTTGTGACAAGATATGCTTTAGCTGGGGGCTTTTTACAGTCTTTTCACATTTTCTCTATTATCCATCACCTAATCTGCATAACGTCATTCCTTTTTATTGGTAAAGGACAGATGTCAGACTTTTAACTATTCAGCTCTTGAAGTTTTTTTTAAGGTATAAAGGGTAAGTACACTGTATATAGTACAACTTCACTACTATCTTCCATTCTGTCCTACAAATATACATTCTGTAGACAATGGTTAGAATGCAGTATTCATCTACACTGTTAGAACTGGTCTGAGGAGAGACTGATAATACTAGCAAACAGCATACAGAGGTTTAAAGGTCAACTGTAAGAAATCCATGGTACTCGCAGATCAAGAAGAAGAACTGAATCTTTAGTAACGCTTTCTGGCAATACTTACGCGTACTACAGTCTGCATGAACGTGACTCATCTGTAAGGGACTGTTCATGACCAATTGACAAACATAAAAATTTTTTAGTCTTTCTGGATTCCTTTACAGATTTGGAACTGTTTGTTAAACCTGCAATATCAATAACATATGAAACAAAAGCAAATAATATAGCTGGCTCAGAGATTCTGTTTTTCGTATTAATTTCTGCCCTATTATAGGAAATACAAGTGTTGCAGTTCCCCAAAATTGCTGTGTTTTCCCTTTGTCAGGTCGAGATTGCTTGGGTTTTGTGCTGGTTAGAAGAGCAGGGTTGTATTCAGGCTAATTATTTTTTTATTGAAAATGATGTCTGAACCTGTTCTACTGCTATATCATACTTTCTCATAGCACATTCAGAAAAAGAAAAGGAGACTGGAGAACCCATGAGGTTTCCCTGTGTCGCCACATGGTGGACAGTGATGCGGTATAATCAGAAGCAGTTATGCACCAGACTGGAGCAAATTAAGGCTCCAAGCATTCTTGTCCTGTGAATGTCTGTCTTCTTCTGATAAAAGCTACTCCTAGTGGAGCTGGCATAGCTGAGACAGGGAACTATGGTCCAGCCAATAAACCTATACAAACTCAGAAACCAATTGTCAGTACTGAGATATTAAACACAGTTTTGGATTTTCAGTTTGGGTGGAAAAGAAGTTTGGTTTAATCATGCTATGATTTGTGATTATTGACTGGGCATTATCCCAATTTGTGTAAGGAAATAACATCTGATAAGCCAAGATACATTTGTTATCTGTCAGTTTTTGTGTCAGAGTATCCGTAACAGAACTGAGCAACAGTGCATTTATACTCCTAATATTTTGTTGAAGAATTTCATACAGCAGATTATCTTTTCAGTTAACTTTGCCATCAATGTCCATTTACATAACAAATGATCCCATCTCCATAGGCAAACAAAATATTCCATCTCCTATATCCTGAGTAAATGGGAAAAGGCAGCTTTACTGACTTGATAAATCATCTTAGATACTTTACTTTACTTCAGGGTCTTGCTATTTTCAACACTTTGTTATCTCACAGTCAGATAATTGTTAATCTCATTACATAGTTTGTATAAAAGTCAGTTAACACCTGATCCATTAGGTATCAGGAAAGTATAAAAAATTGTGTATGCTAGTGGTAAACTCTGAATTTAATAGGACTATAAATTATACAGTCATAATACGAGTTAATAACTAGAAGTCAATTGTGATTATTTTTTTCTTTATGAGGGTGTGCCCTTGGTTCTGTATCTTTGTAACTACATGTGTCCAAGAGTTTTGTCCAGTGTCCCCTGAAATTTGAGACAGAGACACCTACTGAATTCCTGGGTCTTACATCAGATCCTAAAACTGTTCACATTAAAAAAAGAAAAAAAAAATCATGTCAGGACTAGAAATACATGCAAGAATCCAGCCCCAGTTTTTTCATGAGTTTGAGCAGTACTGAATCCTCAGGTGATAACTGTAGAAAATACCCATGTCTTAGAAACTTACTTCTAAAATTATGTATTCTGGATTCATTCTTCCTTACCTCTTCAGAAAAAGGAAAGGGGAAGAAAAGCTGGCCCCAGCTACTCCCCGCAATGGGAGACAGGTTGGGCCGAGCCCTGGTTACTCCCTGAAAAGGGAGGAAAAAAACCCCAAAAGTAAACGTTTTTTCTTTTTTATTTTATATATTTACATATTTTTCAAAACTAGGTAGTCTATATATGCATAGGCAATAGAGAGCTGCACCTCCTATCTGAAATAGCTTTGGAAGTGGAGGTCCAAAAGTCTAAGCAAGAATGGGAGATGTGTATGCAGCTGCGCTCTTGTATCTGCATCCCTAAAAAATACATGTTCACCCATGCTTATATTAAAACTTCTAGTGAAACACTTCATTAGATAGCACTTTTTTCTCTTTTTTTTTTTTTCTTTCTTTTTTTATTAGTATCCATACTAGCCTTTTTTAATCTGGTCAGGTGCTGATGGAGGGGCCTGGCACATCAGACAGCATACAGGACAGTTTTATAAACAGAAACAGGTCATCCACTATTGCAGGTTAGTGCAGTATGGTTGTCCACACACTAAAATGTTGAGTTCAGCTGCACATTTCCTCATCATCAAAATTCTTCAAAGAAAAGTTAGTATTTTTCCATTTCTGAAAATCCATTTGTGTCCCAGTTTCAATGTCCTCTACTACAAAGCTTTTTATTTTGATCACTGGTAGATGATCAAACATTTTGTACCTCACTATGATTCCCCAGTCATGCTGGCAGTTAGCATTTTTGCAATGCATCTTGTTTTTTTTCTCAAAGCAATCAAACTGGACTGGTTTCCGGTGCGGTTTTGTCATGTAACGCTCCTTGAACGCATCTCCTAGGACCGCGTGATGGGATTCCTGAAACAACATGTACCAGAAGTGCTGAATAATAGAAACATCGTTCCTCATTCCTGACATTCCCCTTCCCCTCACAAAGACCATTTCCCTGGTCATGGGTGTCCTGTCATTCATAGGCTCACGTTCCAGCCCCCTTGGCTCATCGCACTTTCTTCCCTGTTGATTAAACAGAAAGGCCCAGGCCTGAGCTGATCAAAACCAAAATGTCTTCATATCACCAGTCACCAGCTCATACATATCTGAACTTACTCAACTTCTTTAAAACCAGGCTCACAGTATTGAAGCCTGGTGCATAAAACTAACCAAGTCATCTGGACAACAGACAACAGGAGAGGCTCCGGCTCCCCACTAGTTTTAATTGTGTGCTCCCAGTTTTCCATGAGGGGTGACACAGTTACTTTGGAGTGGTAGAAAAAGGAAACCTAAGAAGGTGAAGCAGTTACAGTTGTTGCTTATATATAATCAAAGATTAAGAAAAAATAACAACTTCATTTGAAAGCATATGTACAAGTTGAGCTGGAGTCTGGAAATGATAGCTCCTCCTGGAAATGCAGATTCCATTAAATATACAGGCTGAACCCTGACAGAACGCTGTTTGTAGGGATTATTTAAAGTATTGTGAGGGGTTATTTGCAGCGTACTAAGCAAAAGCTTTTTTTAAAGTTTTCTGAACTCACAGATGTGTTTGCAGAGGTACAGGTGGTAAGCCAGCAGCACAAAATGGAGGAACAGTCCAAGGAGCGTGTTAGAACAGCCCTTCTTGTTTGTCAAAGAAATGCCACTAGGTTTTCACAAGGCTGAGCTATTCCCAGCTCCTTGCCTGTGGCTCTTCCCTGTGCAGAGGAGTAGTGAGCTCCACCTGCATTCCAAACACAGCTGATCAAAACAAAAAAAATATTTATAATTTATTATATAATTTTATATAATTTATTATATAAATTATTATATTTCAAAAGGGAAGTGCCTGAAGGTAAGCACTCTGTAATGCTCAGCTGTGGCTTGAAGCCCCTTTATTACATCACAACTGCATTTTTCAGATAGGCAGAAACAGAAACAGGTTCAAAAGAACAAATTTCAGAATTAGAAAGGCTCAAAGTGCCCAGAAAAGGCCCACTTTCAAGATCACCACTTTCCATGTGTATAGTATTGGCTTCTTGGGACTACAGAAAAATTCTTCAGACATTCTTCAGACAAAAATGTCCCCAGGAGATATACAGAAGCAATGTGAACTACCTAAAGAACAGGAAACAAGGTAATACTGAAGAATAAAGGGGTCCTCTTGTAACATCATGGTTTCTCTTGCTTTTCAAAACTGAAAACTGGCCTGTAAGCCAAGGAGATGGACAGTGAGCTGATCTCAATACTGTGCCTAGATAACCTTCAGTCAACAGAAATAGTAGGAAAAATCTCAACTGCAGGAAGACTTCCAATCTCGTGCTAGATGGGAAAGCAACTATCCAGCATTCACACTAGTAGGTTGTGTCATTAAAGACCACATGGCTTTCCACAAGATTAATCAGTTTCTAACAGAAGGGGGTTCAGGAAAAATGAAGTGGTTCCTGTCATATAATGGTATTTGCACACCCTGGACATCACCAGCTACTGTCATAACATGCTACAGAAGTAGTTATGGCTGGTGCTGTGGTTTACCCATTTACTCAGGTTTTTTTTCCTGCTCCTCCTGGCACAAAATAGCCTACTTTCCACACTGATAAACAATGCTGTTAGTTCAATAAGGCTGACTTGCCTGGTGTTTATGGATGTAGGTTTCCATACAGAAACATACCTTTATAACTCTGATGTCATCCGTACTGCAGGCAAATGCTTTGCATTTTCCACACAGAAGATTTTTTTTCCTTTCCACTACTTTAGGTCTTGTTTCTCGTTTCCTGGAATCTCGTAACACCTTTTCCTTCATTTGCAGGTCATGTATCTTTAATAAATAAAAATCAAGATCATTAGGAAATCAAGGGAAGCCCCAATGTCTGTCTAAACATGGCTCAGAATATGTAACATCTAGGAACTTATTTTAAGCTAACAAATAAAACATGCTGTGTTCTAGTAACTCGTACCAAGGAAAGAATGTGGTACTTTTGTCAGGTTGAAAAGGCAAGGCTATAATAAGGCCACATGATGGACAGCATTTGTGTCATCTGTCCCTTCCTCCCCTCTACCTCCCTATGGCTGCTTTGGTCATAATGCCATTAAGTCCCCATGAAGACTAATTCATGCAAGTCTCCCTAAAGCAGAAGAGAGAGCTGCTGCTCTGGGAAGCTCATGGTTTGGAGAGCAGGCTCTAGAGACCCCTAAAATTGCAGGCAGAGAAAGAAGCCACAGCCACAGCCTGGAGCGGGGAGTCTGCAGCTCATGCAGAAACAGGATCATCTGAGAAGGAGAAGCAGCCAAACCAAGCCTCTGGGGTGGGAGAAGAAACTTCATAAAGGCTGGAGGGCCTTGGACATTCTTTGTGGCAGTCTCTGCAGGCTTGCCTGGAGACATGGTGTGGTTTGCAAATCCTCGGATATGGCAGAACTGAGTATAAAGCCTTTTTATTTGTACTGGCTGCCACTAGCTTATTCAAGTCTTCTCTGGGAAATCTGTAACAAAGGTCTAGGAAAATAGAACTGTAGAATCATTTAGGCTGAGACAGTATTTGTGCTCCTGATCTCCATGAGCAGTTGTCCCAAGGCCCCAGAGACTCTCTTGATTGCCTGTGGACTCCTCGTTGCAACTTCATCACTTTCTGTATAAGAAAGCACTAATGAATAATATAGTCTAAGGGCCGTACCAGGGTAGGAAGCTTTCTCTTCATGTCTTTAACCCAAGTCCCAAGGAAGCAGCTTCTTCCCTAAGAAGAGGGTTTGTTCTGCATATTGGACCTTCTGTCCCCTTCAGGAGGGAGTCTCCTATGACAACGATAAGTCTCCTC
Organism: Hemiprocne comata; assembly: GCA_020745705.1. NCBI lineage: Eukaryota > Metazoa > Chordata > Aves > Apodiformes > Apodidae > Hemiprocne > Hemiprocne comata. The sequence continues at coordinate 67,172,444 of CM036616.1, read as the reverse complement.
TTTTTTTCTTTATGGAAGCAGTCTTGTCACAGGACATAGTCTGACTTAACTTTGGCAACACCTCCAAGCTAGATGAACTATTGTCGTCCTCATTGTTTAGTTCTACTTGCAGAGCCTTGCACCTACTATGCAAGACCACCTGGGAAGGTAGGGTGGTCATGGAGGAGACATGCCTGCTGCACCAGGCACGGACCCTTGCAGTCCATCACTGGCTTAGCCTGAGGCACCTCCTGCATGTCACTTCAGCACCAGAAGCTCCTGACACTTCTTTCCACCTTCATGATGTTTTCTGTTCTGCTAAGTGCACAGCACACAGCAGAGTTAACGTAAAGCACTGAACATGTGCTGAGGATTTCTACTAGGCTTGCTCATCTGCTAGATGTTGCTTGAAGGAAAGATGAACAGTACTGCAGGCTGCTACAAAAGAAGTCAGCAGCAGAAGAGCATGTTCAAACTCAAATGTCATCCTGTTACTGACCCAGGTGACGGTTTCTTGACATCCCTCAGAAACCACTGCTCTGAAACCAATGAGCACCTGACATGACAACAAACAACTTTAGAAGAGCACTTGTACTGGCCTGCAGTAAAGATGAAGTGCTTCTGAATATACATATGGATGGACATATTACCACCATCTGCGCAGTTTCCCATCTCCCTGTCCACTACCCCAAGCAGGCACAGCAATATTTTTCTTCCAGTGGACAGAGTAGTTTATTTCTAAGCTGAGAATTCATATAAATTCAACTTCAAGGTTTTCACAGTTACAGTACCGATCACATTCTGTAAATGATCAGTACACACTATTCCTTCTCTGCTGATCTAGCCTTGGTCTGAAACCACACACAGTGAACACTTCCCTCAGGTTATCCCTTAGTCCTAGACAGAGCCCCAGCAGATGGAGGCTAATATACATCACGACTGTAGATTTGAGTATGAGGATTCAACAGAATCACAGATTGCCAGAATTGGAAGGGACCTTTAGAGATCACCTAGTCCAACTCCTCCGCTAGAGCAGGATCACCTAGAGGACTGCAGCCTTACACAGGACTGCGTCCAGGCAGGTCTTGAATATCTCCAGAGAAGGGGACTCCACACCCTCCCTGGGCAGCCTGTCCCAGTCCTCTGTCACCCTCACCATAAAGAAGTTTTTCCTCACATTTAAATGAACTTCCTACATTCCAGCTTGTGCCCGTTGCCCCTCCTGTCACTGGGAACTACTGAAAAGAGCCTGGCTCTACCCTCCTTGCACCCACCCTTTAGATACTAAAGTTACAAACCTTCCTTGCAAAGAAAAAAGAAGTACAAACCTTTCTTACAAATGCTGTTTTACTCCAATTCTGCAGCTTTTCAATTGCTTCATTCATCATTTCTTCTTTGTAACGGTTGTGTTTCTCATTCTCAACCACTTCTGTTTTGCTTGTCACAAGGATGCACTTGCTGTCTCTTGCCCTTCCACGACCTGTACAGCAACACATTTACCCTTTTTAGTTACTCTTAACATGATGTGCAAAAGCAGCAGCTGGACCATGAAAAAGCACTGAGGATTTTCTATGTGGCTGCTTTTGTTTCCCATGTTCAGATTCAGATAATGCTGCTTCTAAACAGTGTTCTCTGAGCTCTTTATTCTTGGACGACACAGCAGAACAAGATGCCCCCTTCTAGGAATCCTCACCAATATCCCCAGCCAGTGCTGCATTGCCCACTTCTGTCACCTGCCTCAGTGAAGCTCTCAGGCAGGCTTGACACTTCAGTTATTGAACAGCATCTTGCTGCCTTCTTGTGGAAACAAAAGCTAGAGGAGGAAAGTTCAACTTAGTCTTAGTTAACTAGTTTTCTGAACTACTATTTGGTGTCTAATAAGAAAAATCACAAAAAAACCTGGGGAACTGGAAATACAGCGCTGGTAAGAAAAGAGACAACAGCAAGAGCCATCTCTTCCACCTGTCTATGCCTCCTGCCTGCCTGCTTTTTGTTGCTGTGACACAAACAAACTAGGAACTGCCAAGATATCAGAGCAGTTTAGGAGTATCTCAGTTAGAAAGAATGTTCACATTTGCTTTTGAGCTTCCATTCCTCCAAAAATCATTGTCTTGCGCGTTTTAAAAACTAACACAACCTATTTTCTTCGCATGTTTAATGGCTCATTAAGAATAAAAACTGTTATTTCACCCATAAACATGAACTCTGGACCAATTACTTCATTACAAGAGAAAAATAAGAAAATCATGTGACACAAACCCTGAAAGCAGAGGACTTAGTACAAATGAGATCGCTTCTTAGTAGTTAACTGCTTGGGTGATACAATAAAATATTGCTAATGCACCCTTGAAAGACAAAGGCATTGTCCATTTCTAGGCCAAAAACAGGTTTCTAAATAGCTCTGAAATTCCATACCTCTGACTTGGATCATTTTCGTGACGTTACCGAAGTATTCATAGAGCACAACAAGGTTGCACTCAGAAATATCAATGCCTTCATCAGCAACAGATGTAGCAATGAGCAGTCTGCAGTCTGTGTTGGTTTTGAATGCATCCAGTACCACCTTCTGCATTGGGAGAGTCATACCTGCAGTACCAAGAAACTCTGTGAGGAAAAAACACTGAAGGAAGAGACACTGAAGAATTCCTTGAGCAAGCTACCTCCTGCATTTGGTCTTACTTAAGTGATTAAAAATGAGCAGGGCCTTTTGATCTAGAAAAATTCTTTAAGTTTGCTTACTTAGCTGGCTGCATGCTATACCCAGGGTGCAGGAATTCCTTTCGATGTGCCACAAGAATTGTTATCCTACAACACACCACTTAGACACAACATCTCACTGATCTTTATTAGAGAGACCCATATAGCTTAGTTATTTTAAGCCCAAGCCAACTCTTAATTTGAGCCACACGATTCATTTCTGCTGTAGCTTCCATTCTACCTTAAAATGCCTTTGCCACCAGAGAGTAAGAGAGGGATCTGTAAAAGGAACTGCGAAAATAGCACCAGAAATAACCACAAGAACCTGTGCTAGCAAACAGCTTCTAAACTTCTTTTGAACTCACAAAAGAATCCTGCAGCAAAGGGTCATCGACAGCATTAAGGCTGCCTTAATCAAAGATTCTGGACAGAAAAACCAAGCATCTCCTTAGGACTGGTTACAGGTCTTCTAGATATGGAAGAAAGCATAGTGCAAACTTGCATGACCTTTCCCTGTTTAAAAGCACAGATGAACACAGGAGGAGTAGAACACTTTTAGCATTGTGGCAATTGGCTTTTCCTCAGTGCAAACCTGCGTACATTGTTTTTCATCTCTTCTGCCACGACCCATCAACACATCCGGTTTTATGTGGCTAAGTAGAGGGTTTGCGTCTATCCACTTCTTCAAAGCCTGGAAAACAAGTAAGGATTTAGATCCCTGTCCAGATGAAATGCTAGTTTGGGATAGGTAGGTAGATCCTGCTCATGCTTGACTAGACAATTAAAACCTCTGTGATCCAAAAGCAGAAAACAAACTTCAGCCAGGTTACAGCAGGCTTTTACGTCTGTAATGGAAACTTGCCAGTGGCTGCTTGGTGCTGTTAGTTTGGACTTCAGCCGGCCTTCAATTTTTTTCTTGTTTGCAATTCACCCAGCATGTCTATGCCCAAGGATAAAAGGGGGTTTGGGACTCCTAGCAGTTAAATCTGCTTACAGTAGCCAGACACTATGATACCTTGCAGTAAATGTTTATGAGTTACTGACACTAATGATTAGCACCACACTTACTTCAAGCACGACCTTTTTCTGGTAACAAGGTATTGAAGGGGAGAAAAAAGATCATCCAGCCTCAAACCCTGATCCTAAGCAAGTATGAAACAGACCAGTGCATCAGAAAGGTCCAGAGAACATCTGTTCCACAAAGTCTTCCCTTTTTCTTGATCAAGAACACATGCTAGGGCACAGACCTCCTTGGGCCTACAGGAATCCTCTGGGAAATCTATAAATACCTCCTGATGTGCAGTCAGTAATAGAGCAGAGCTGCTGGCTTATAAGACCATTAAAGCCAAAATCTTTGTGACACATTTTGTTAAAACTGACTTCAGACCTACAGTGAAAATCTGACAGCTTAATGATCAACTCTGACACATAGCAAGAGGAAGTGATGAGGGACTGTTGTTTTTAGAGAAAGGGAAAAACCAACCTCATCCTGTCTCAGAGCATCTGTGCTTAGGAAGATACAGAAAGAGAACTATTTTCTTGGGAAGATCAAATACAGGCATATTTTTCTATTTACAGATTAAAACAGGAAGGGTAACAGATGAGGCATTATATTTTCTCACTTCTTTTTAAAAGGAGCTTTAAAAAGAAACATCTTACAACTACTAAGGCTCTTGTCTTAGCAAAGAGAAGCGTGCGAGTCTGTGGGTTGTAGCGGTATGCTTCATCCAGGATGCCAGCAAGCTCTTCCAGCTTGGGATTCTCATTTGATTCATCTTTTGAAAGGGCAGTCAGTTCTGGTTCTTTCTCTGGAATAAAACAGCAGTGTCTCGAATAATTTAACTGCTTTAACACAGAAAACAGAATTCGCAACCAAATCTACTCTCAAATGCCACAAACATTCTCTTTAGCATCTCTTTTTATTTTCTGTACCAGTCTTACAGATGCCAGCAAATAAAGTTCTTGGTTAAATGCAACAAGATCACCTGCCAAAAAATTTATGAATCTATCACATTTTGTAGCAAACCAAGAGGAGAACCTCTGTGATATACTGTGCATCAAAAAACAGCAACAAAGCACACTTCGTTCTTCAAAGACTGGTGCTATTTCTTCTCAGGAAACAGCTGACACCAGAGGGCCGACAGCCCAGCAATATGAAGTTGAAGGAACACACCAGATCACAAGCCAGTTTACAGCACACGGCTACCAAACCAGGAGTTGAATAACATGGCAACTTCTAACTTTTAATCAGAAGGCTGCGATGGCCACCTGCCTCTTCCCAGAGGTTTGGAATCTCTCCAGGAGCAGCAGGCAGGCAGAGGCACTGAGCAGTGTTTGTTGCCTTATCTAATGCTGCCAGCACCCATCAATGTTGACCATCCCCCGCCTTGTGGGGCACACCTCTAAGGACCCTGCTGCCTCATCTCCAAGTCAAGCATGTAAGATCCTACTGCAGTACCCAGCTACAATTACTATGACTTCTCTAGCTCCTGCACTAGAAGCTTCAAGTCCCAGAAAGTCAGTTCCCCTCTGCCTAACTTAACACTACATTTGCACCCACACAGACACTAGATCTTCTGAAAAGGGCAACGTTTCTGGAAAAAAAGCCACACTTGGATGAGCCTACCACAAGCCCTCTTCCCCCCATCCCAGTGTCCCAGCTCCTGTGTGGAATACCTTGAAATCTGGCTGTCAGTTGTTTCTCTAACTCTGTATATGGTCCATTTTTTACATTTGTGAAAAACTCAGTTAGGCAGGCTAAAGCATCTTCAATGCGGGCATCTTCACTGACGATGAGAGCATCATTGAACTTCTGCTCGGAAACAGAGACAGACACATTTGAACCATGTTTTCCATGGGATGGGATGAAAGCAAATTTTATGTAGCTAGATTAAGTATTACAGGCTTGTGTTGTTCTTCCATTTATGTGCTAACACAAGAACTGCAAAGCCTCCTCTGCACTGCACTGTCCTTAGTGAGTACCTTGAGACACAAGTCTCACGTGCTACGCTTTAGCCTTTGTCAAATACAATGATCAGGTCCAGAACCTGCTCCTAGGTGAACACACCTGTATCAGAAGGCACAGGACTGCTCCAACTCTGTGTGGAAGGAAAGAGGACACACACTTACCCGCAGATGTTCAGTGCAAATGAAAAGGTCTCTACAAATGCTGCTCTCTTTCTCCTTATCCACCAGTTGCAACAGCCTGCACCTCTTCTGAGTGGCAATTATCCAGTGTTCATATTTCTGTGTACCAAAATCATTCTTGTTGATTTGAGAGATAGTATCTAGTAAAGAAGAAGGAAACAAACAATTGTCCATCTTGACTAAAAAATAACCAGAAGTGTTAGCTAGATAACACATTTTCCTTGAATGTCAGGTCCAAAAAGCCCATGCAGAGCAACACTGTGTGATACCATCACAGAATCACTGAGGCTAGAAGGCACCTGTGAGGTCTGTAGGACAACCCTCTGCTGAAAGCAGGGTGACCAAAGCTGGTAAGTTGGGATCATCTTCAAATAGATTTTGAGTACTTCGAAGGACACAGACTCCACAACCTCTCTGGACAACTGCTCCAGTGTTAGATCACCCCTACAGCAAATAAGTTCTTCCTGATGTTTAAGTATATTTCTTTCTGTGCCCACTGCCTCTTGTCCTGCCTCGGAGAACAATCTGAGAAGAGTCTGGTTCTGTCTTCTTCACTCCTTGTGTTTCAAGGTACACTCAGATGTTAGGCTAAAATCAATCCAGTATGATTCAACTGAGGATCTGTGTACATACAGACATCTGCTGGGTCTTTAGCAATAGAATTAGAGCTCAGTTATCCTGTAAGTAGCCAACAGTATTCCAGACACTGCATGTGCATTGCTCCTTGAATTACCACCTACTCACTACTTGAGTATTCATTTGCTAAACGGTCCACAACACTCAAAGCCATATTCTCCAAGGGCCTGTTTTTGAAGTAGAACCTGTTCGTCACAAGCATGCTTTGTCCAAGTGCTTCACAAATAGCAGTAACCAGTGGGTCCACAGATGGGAGGCCAACGGCATTCATAGATCACAGTATCATAGAATGGTTGGAAGGGACCTTAAAGATCATCTATTTCCAAACCCCCTGCCATTGGCAGGGACATCTCCCATTAGACCAGGTTGCTCAAAGCTCCATCCAACCTGGCCAGGGAGAGGGCATCTAAAACTTCCCTAGGAAACCTGTGCCACTGTCTCACAATTCACAGGACATAATTTCTTCCTATTATCTTATCTAAATCTGCCCTCTTTTCGTTCAAAATCGTTCCCCCTTGTCCTGTCACTCCATGCCCTTGTAAAAAGTCCCACCCCAGCTTTCCTATAGCCCCTTCAGGCACTGGAAGGCTGCCATAAGGTCTCCCCAGAGCCTTCTTTTCTCCAGGCTGAACAACCCCAACTTTGTGCGCCTGTCTTCATAGAAGAGGTGCTCCAGCCCTCTGATCATCTTTGTGATGGTCAGTCCTCCTCTGGATTCACTCCAAGATCTTCATGTCCTTCTTTGTGTTAGGGGCTTCAAATACGACACAGTACTCCAGGTGGGGTCTCATGAGAGCTGGGTAGAGGGGGAGAATCACTTCCCTTCACTCCGAGTGCAACTCGGAGAGGCCAGAGAAAATATAAGAAATGTCAGAGCAGCAAGAGTGAAAGTAAACTTCCACTGAAAGGAAGAAATTACAACATTCAGAGTAACACCATAACCGAGACCGTTCTTGCTTTCCTTAACAGAGACAGACTCAGCTATGAAGAATTTGGAGAAATATTTAAATAAGAACATACAAGTATCTCTCATCAATGAAATTAATCTCATCACATTTTGGAAGCAAGCCCTTTGGTAGCTTTGTTTCCTTTAAACATGGAAAATTATTTGACAGTGTCAAAAGCACACCACTCACTGCTGCAGGGAACACAGGCTGAAACCCAAGCAAAAATCTTTATGATTATCACACTAATCACATATAACAGGAAAAGAGTTGACCCTTCTACCTCTAATCTGTTATTCAGGAAATATTGGTTAAAGGCAAGTGAAAAGGAGGAAAAAAGGAAGCGGAACAAGGGTGTCTCTTTTGGCAGCCATAAGGGTTTTACACTGACACAATCAAGGACAGAATCCCAGTTACATGCATATTACTGTATCTTACCCACTGAGTAAATCCTCCTCATCAGTGCCTCTGTCTCAGACATCAGGCCAGAGATAATGTCTGCAAAGCGATTCCGAACTCGCACCTTAACCCATCTGACATCTAGAGACAAGAAATGGAAGTCAGTGGCCTGAATATGTGAAACATTTCCCTGGGCAGTGCAGATGACTTCTTGTCCAGAAGATACTACTATGGTACAATGCTCTGTGCAATCATAATCATTTTTATTGTTAATGAGCATCATAATTGCACAGAAAGAAACAGCTCCCGGTCTTCACTGGCAGAACTGCACTGGCTTTTCTGGCTTGCTAAAGAAAAAACTGAGACTGTGTCACAGTTTGGCTCCACGCTGGCAGTCAAATCAATAACAATAATGCTCTCAGTCCCACCCCGCCTCCTCTAAGGTAGGGAAACAGGGAGAAAAAATGAGAAAGAGAGTCTTTCTGGGTTGAAAAGTGAAACAGATTGATTTTAATTATTAGTGATAAGGGAATATATATATATATTTGTAAAGGGGTGTGCAACACCCGATCCCCTCCCTCCTCCCCCAGCGACTGTCACAGCAACTCTTCTCCCTGGTGACTCCAGCTGAAGGGGGGAGTGTCCGGGCACGGACGGGGCCTCGGGTGTCGGCTGGGAAGGAAAATGAACAAAAAGAGAGAGCCAAAGAGAGGGTGATAGAAGCGACAGTAAGCAGAAAAGTGAGAGAAAAAGGAAACTAAAGGCTTGACTTCCGTGATGTCAACCTATACTGAAAGCCAAATAGAGAAAATATTATGAGAAGGGAATATTCTGGTTTGCTGATCCTGCCTTCACTCTAATCTGCTCCCCCATAGGTGGGGAGGCTGCAGACACTCAGAAGTGACCTTGGTTATTATCAGTCCACTGGCGCTGCTAAAAAAGTTCACTGAAAGAAAAAAAAAATCAGCAAAGAGAGAGCTCGCTTCACCCTGGCTCAAACCAGGACAGACTGCAGAGCTCAGCAAAGAGAAAAAATCAACACAGCCTCACTGTGTCTTAATGGTGAAACACAGGCTTAAATTCATTTTGAGGAGCAGGGAGCAAAGCTCTATCTTCATTCATTTTAAGCCTTTATCTTCACCTGAATCAAGGAGAATGGGATAGCTTCCATAATTACCAAGCTTTGCATCTCACAGGCAAATACAAAGAAAGTGCGCTTACGTGTTTCTGGCTTGTTTTGGAATCTCTGCAGCTCCTCTTTGTTCTCTCTGACAGTGGATATGGTCTGTATGTCAAGGTAAGAGCAGAGGGTACAGATGTGCTCTATCGTATCCTTGATGCTCTTGGCATTACCAACTCCAACAGAAGCCGTTAAACCTACAATCTGAGCATACACATGAACAGCAGTGGTTGCTCCTTTGTCACACAGGAAAAAAAAAAAACAAAAAACTGGAGACACTGTTACCAGTCACCAAGCTGCCACTGTCTCCAAAAACAAGGAAACAAAACATACAGTGGAAGTAAACATAAGTGCAAGGACTAAATCTTGAGAGCCAAGCTATGTCCGCACTCTCACCCTCTCCAAGGCACTCACACTTAAAAGTATTTAAACTGAAAATAAATTATCTACCCTCTTAAGTCCCTAACCAGCTATATTTGCAAGTGCTCATCACACACAGAAACAGCAAATCCACTTCCAGAATGGTCTTCCTCATTCATTCAGAAATGTCTTCTCAGTTGGACCAAAGCCTCCTGTCAAGGGGAGGCAGTGGCCCCCCTCTCTTGTTGCAGAAGAGAGGAACAGAGAGCTGACAAGAACACTGCTAGGTTTTGGGGCACATGCCCAGCAATCCTGCTTCCCAGCCCAGCAATCCTGCTTGCTCCCAAGTACTCCAGTCTCTGCCACACTTGATCAGTCCTTCTTGGTGGCTGGAGTGAAGATGTAACATGGGAAAACAGGCTGAAGGTGTCCGTGAAGAGGGAAAACAGATTCCAGATGCTACCATTTCCATTTGCAGACACTGTTAGCTAGTAGTTCAAACTGGATTAACACAAAAGGCAAGACTTCAGGCTTTGCTGACTGCACTGCAAAATAATGTTCCCACTACTGACAAGCTAGGCCTTACCTGAGGCAACTGTATTGCAGGGGAGTCAAATTTCTGTTCCAGGTACCTGGCCATTAACACATTGTAAGGGTGGTTGCCTGTAGTGTTGTGGCACTCATCAAATATCATCAGAGTGAAGATGGAGAGGGAGTTGAGGATCCCTTCCTCCATGATATTCACGAGAATCTGGGGCGTCAGCACAATGATGTCACTGTCCTCTATAACCTTTTCTACACAGACATTTGCAACTGTTTCACCACTCATTCCTTGAACAGAGTATCTAGGAAGAAGAGGCAGACCACAGGGTATAAAAAAGGATGTCTTTTGGGGCAAAATAAGCTAGAAGGATGGACTTTTCACCAAGCCTGAAAAGCAGTGACTGTGTTCAAAATGTCAAATTGCTGGGGCCAACAGTTTGACCCACAGAAGCCAAGAAAACAACTGCCAAGGGTGAACAACTGGATTTTCAACTCCCATTAACCAAAACATGTTAGATTTGAAGGGTGGCAATCTTGTACATTTAAGCAGCATCTGCCAGCTCACACGTAAGTTGCATTTGGAGCTCCTGCCCTTCATCCCTCTTCTGTACACATCTGGCAGCACAGGACTTTTGTTTGTCCAGCAACCTTGTTTCCCTATCACTATAGGATTCATATGTGGAAATGCAGTAATCAGTCCCTTCAAAATCACATGCTACCAGCTGTCAACACTCCCCTAAGCAATCTTCAGTCCTATTGGAAAGGTGGACTGTCATTTTCTGACTCGCAGGTGAAAAATCAAAGTCAGGGTCCTTCCATTGGAAGAAAAAGAGAGACTGCCATTTGAGATGGCAAGAGGAATCCCACAGCTGCTGCCTGAAGCTGCCTCATCTTTGGAAGCAGGGACACAAGGAGTCTCAAGAAAGAATACACCTCACTCTTTTCCAGAGGCAAGTAGAAGTGTGCTTCAGCTGTTTCCACAGACACTGCACAACCCACTCTTCAACTCCCCAAAACCACAGTTCAGACTCTCCAAACAAAGCCCACCATGGCAACATCTCATTGTCACCACAAGGCATCATCCTGACATTAACATCAAACACTCCTGTCACCAGTAAACCCATTACGTTTTGCCCTGGCCACAGCTCACCCAGAGGGCCGCTTATTTTCTGTGGAGGAAGCCCCTGGGCAGAATTACACTTACCCACTTCTTTCAAAATGCTGCTTGAACACATTTTTCTGTTGTTCATACACTGGCACTTTGGTTGCAAGAAAGACAACTTTCGCCTTACGTCCTGCGGGCATGTTTCGGAAATGGTGTTCACAGATCAGAAGTGCCACAAACGTTTTTCCAGACCCTTTAAAAAAAGAACGTGAAAGGTGAAGCACAAGTATGGAAGGGTGCATCTGTGAGCCGGAGCCTGTCTCATCAGGATGCCCTGTAACAACGAGGAGCTGACAAGGGGGTTGTAACACTTCCAGGGTCTCTGGGGACAGGTTTGAATACTGCTGCTTACTCAGGTGGACAATCATCCCTTTCTCTCTCACAGCCTCAGTCTCTGTAAAAAAGACCATGTGGCAGCCACTGAGAAGGAAAATCTATTTGCAGGTTTTTTTGAGTTCTTTGAAATCAGAGTCTATTTCTGCTCTTAGAGTGTGCTCCCATATCACACCAGGCTCTAGTACAGGTACCAGGCACTCTCAAGCTTCCACTCTCCCCACGCAGCCTTGCTCCTCTCACACTTCTCCTCCAGCACTTTGGTGGCTTGCTTTGCAGGTCACTCTGTCCCCACCTGCCTCTCCAGGGCCAAGGGAGAATCATGCCAGCAACATGGAAAACACAGGTGAAGAGACAGAGCAGACTGATCTCTTGTTTGCTGCTGAACCTCAATCTTCTCAGTTCAGCCGTGAGCTACTGCATAAGGTCCCTGTGCTGTTTGAATGCTGTAGGCATTGCAGTGCAGGAGACAGGGGAGTCTCAGAGCAACTCATCCTATTTCTCCTTTAACTTACAATACAAATAAATGTCTTAAAGATCTGCAGAGATCAGTGAAAGATTTTAACTCAAAAAGCCACAGCAGGGAGTGAGAAAGCAGAGGTCAGGACATGGAAATCTGAATCCAAACACTTAAGTGCCAAGGACATGTCTGTCTCGCTTAGTCTCTGCCTTTAGTCACTAATTTCAGGTTAGATCTGGATCTACTGGAAGAGGAAGACTGCTTTTATAAATAAACATCTGGAAAAGTCTGACTCAACCTTCACCCTCCACTATCCTTCATAGCCCTCTCCACCAAGAGAATTTTTTCTAAGAAACATGTGTTTTCTTACCTGTGGGGGCACATATCAACGTGTTCTTCCCATCGATAGCAGGCTGTGCAAGTTCTGTCTGGTAGCTACGAGCCACCTTTGGTTCATAAGCACGTGAAGGCTGACCAGTCCCTTTTAGGAGAGAGCCATGTTTTTGTGGTTGTAACAGAAATACATAAAACATACTGTGCCCCATATAATTGCTATCTAAAATGACAGAAGTGGAGTTCTTGCAGTCTACACAGAGCACCCTCCAACAGACAAGCCCTTTAACAGCATGTACGGACCCAAGGAGTACTCTGTGTAGGTCTGATGGCATGCTTTTGTTACTGCTTGAGCGTGCTTCCCAAAACGAACTCATTTCCAGGTCTTGGCTGACAAAGCTCACCTCAGCTGGTCTTACTCAACCCAGAAAGAGAACACAGGGGTTTGTTCTCCCCCCAATATATGCACACTATTCCTTTTAGCCTTCTGCTCCACGTGCTTTTGAAGTTAAAGCTCTATTAAACTGTGGTCTTGTCAAGGGGTTTGCTCCACTGGTGGAGAAAAATTTGCCATACAAAGACACAACAGCCACTGTAGAGATCCTCTGTAGCCTCATTCAGCTCTCAAAGCTGGCTAATACCAGGTCACGCATGAATAAGCTGTATCAGAAAGGAGATGCATCAACAACAGTTTGGTATTTGGAGACCTTTTGGGTAATGTGCTGACAGAACAACTTTGCACTAACAATGTAGTAAATGAGGGGCAACCCCTAACACATGCAGTGTCCAGCACCAGATCTTGTAAACATCAAAACAGAAAACAGCTAAGCCACGTTAGAGACTCGCACTGGTTCCTCTGTACCTTCCTTTTTTGGCACACCACATCTGCATGCTTTAGGAGTCTCAGGAAATGGATCATTCCAGCCACAAACTGTCTTAAGTTGCTAAGTCTTACCTGAAGCTGAACAGGGATTTTCACTAAGGTTATCATTACATTCTGCTTCTTCAGAAAATGTTACTGTGGTTTCAAAGCTGTTCTCAGAGGCATCTGTCACTTCACCATCAACGTCTTTGCCATTATCTGTACAATCACAAAAAAAAGCATGTTATTGATCCTTCTGATTTTAAAATGCTGTATTTGCTATGATGACAAGGTGAAGGAGCTGATTGCCAGCATGGAAGGACTGCTTAAAATGATGCTGCATCCAGGCTCCCTTCCAAGAGGGATAGCAATGAGAGTCTTTGGTTTAGAAGACCCACGTACTCAAAGCACATTTACCTATCCCTTATAAATCAAGGGAGATAATAAATCCAGAGGAAAGTTTTATCTTCTGTGTTTAGTGACAAGATTATAGACATTAAACACAAGCACGAAAAATACTTGGGAGTTCAAAGATGCTTTGTAAATCTAAGAATTTGTTCTCTCTTTCCCCTCACCTTTTGGAGGGACTTAGAAATTGTAAGACTACTTCTACCCTTTATCTTGCCTGACAATCCAAAGACATTCCAACGTTGCTTCCTAAAATTTGACTACAGCAACAAAAACATTTCAAAATAAGAAACATTGTTGAAGAAGCTTGTCACAGTTGCTAATTAAAAACAAATTTAAAAATCCCCTATGGTTTGGGAGAAAGCAAATGTAGATACAAAGAACCATAAACCAGTCTATCTAAAATCACTTATGTTTCTTAACTATTTTGCAGTGAAATACTATATTCTGCTTTAAATTCTCCCATGCTGCAGGGTACTCATACGGGTATCTTTTAAGTGGAAAAAGGTAAATTCAATGACAAAAGCAAAATTTTACTAGGAGAAATTCTGCCTTTTTACAAAAAACAAATAGTCACTTGGTAAATTATTTCTCAAAAGAAAAAGTACATTGAGCTACTCTGTGGATGACAGGAGTGCATAACTTTCTAGAACATCAAATTACTAACCATATTTTATCAGAAAACATAGCATCTATCACAACTCAAGCAACCAAAAGGATGGCAAAAGATAAATTACAGTAGAAAGGAGGGAAGATACAAACTTTGTTACTTTTGTACCTTCAGAGCCTTGTATGCTGTCTAATGCTGTTTACCAAAAAAAAGGCATCATTCATAACCATATGGCAGGAAAAATACTCAAAAGGTCATTTCTGATAGTTTGTAGGGTAGTACCTGTATTTCATCTTACATAAAAGACATTTTTTTTTAAAAAGGTTTTCTTTTTAAACAAAAATGAGCAATGCAGTCTGATGGCATCCTTTTAGATTAGCTTGATTGTCCTAAAAGAAAAAAACTACTGTCTGGTACAAGACTAGGAAAAGAGCATCACAAAAGAACTTTGCAGTTTACCTTCTCTCATATCCCAGAGTTCACTTGCGTTGTAATACCCAGCATTATCCAGTGCCAGCTGAAGGCACTTTGGCCAGTTTTCCTTATCGGATCGACCGAGACACTCGATGAGTTTTGTTATCCCAGCTGCTTTGCTTCTGTATTCACTAATCTGCACACAGACAAACAGGAGCTGCTGTAGCTTCTCAGCGACCAAAACCACTGCTCTGTGACTGATACTTTCATTTGTTCGATGTTCAGTTGAAAACTGCATTTCCTTCTCACAGAACAAAAGGTTTCCGATGTCATTTATGCACTACTGCTCTGATTCTGCCAGCCTGGCTATACAGCTAAACTCAGCTGGGTGACATCAACAGGTGGGCTATTTGCTTAAATACTCACAAGGCCTACAAGACGGTAGAGCTATTCTGTGAATAAGCCCTATTTGCCTAAGCCCTATAAACCTCTGAGGCCAAACTGATTAAAAACATTCCAGAACAGGAAAATGTAGAAGTACAACATTTACTGCTGGCCTGATGTTTGGTCAGATACAATGGCTTTCAAAGTGTTATGCATCTCCATAGAGAAATGCTGCTTTAAAATAAAGCCAAACAATCCTTTTCAGAGGTCACAAAAAGTGAAAACACCCAACAGGCCCCTCCACACAGCATCAGTGACTTCTTATTAACCAGTTGTGAATGATGAGCGATTGGTAATAGCATCAATAACAGCACTGAGCTACAACAGTGCTAGAGCTGAGCTAGAACAGTAACAGCACAGCAGCCTCACACCCAAAGACAATGAAAATGTTGTTGACTTCAGCAGCACAGCATTTAGCTAATGACTTGAGACCACAAGTTTTGTTTCACCCTATGACCGTCCCTTCGGGTGCTGACAAACTCAGAGAGCCACGTAAAGTTTCCAAGGGTTGCCACAGTGAAAATAATGGGCTATGCCAAATCTCAGAAGCAGGAACCAATTTAGGCAACATCTAAATGCTGCTTTGCTTGCTCCCATCTGTGTGTTCAGCAGCACTGACACAGTGTGAGTGCTCCAGAAGGGGGTCTCTTCCAAAAACACCCATTCCATAGCAATGTGGCACCTCCCAGACCCCCTGAGGTCTCTCCATAGAGCCTGGACCCCACACAAACACAAAGACCAGCACTGTACATGCCAAAGCCACCCCATCCTGCTTCCCTGCCTCTGAACCCTTCATCCTGAGGGTGAGGCAGCTGACAGTTCTCTGCAGCAAAAGTGGGCAAGTGCCAGGATTTCACCATCAACTGTACCTGCAGGATCTCATCACACTCCCTTTCTATTAGGCAGGTGTTGATGTAGGGCATGATAGCTACTGGATCAACCTCTAGCATCGTGGCTTCTATCCTCTTCAACAGCTGTCGGTGCAACTCCAGCTTCTCCAGTTTGCTGAAGTCCCAGTTTTCAATTGCTTCTGCCAGCCCAGTGTAACCTTCCAGAAAAAGAGACAAACTGTTAGCACAGATTCACTCTACAGCTAGAATGAGCAAGAACAAGCTGAAAAAACACTTTCTCAGCCACATTAGAGAAATTAAAATTATCTTGGCCTGTAACCCACAAAAACCTATGTGAACCACAAATAATCTTTATAGAGTGACTGTTTTCCTTTATAGCACTTTAATGTGTAAGATGGAAAACCCTATGCTAAAAGAGCAGTAACACTTGCAAGAGAAAAACAGCTATTCAGTGGAACAGCTCACATCACCCAGGCAACCGTACAACCCTCTTCCTTTGATCCACACAGTCCCTAGATCCCTGCAGCCATCGCGCTCTCCCACAGGGATTCCCAGTGCACAGGAGACTGCTTAGAATCACAAACACCTTTAGTCACCTCTTCTTTAATTACCAGCCCTTCAGCATTCTCCCCTGTCCTTGTCTCCACCCTCCTTCACAAATCCTCATCATACAGGATGCAAAGCCACAATGTCTTCAAACTAATTATCACCCATCTCTGCATCTGCCAAATGCAAGAGTGATGCTCTGTTCCAGTCTCTGGCCCAAACAATACGTACTTGGGATAGCACTGGGTGCCAGCAGGTTAACTCGTTCAGTTTTCTGCTGAAAACACACCAAACAGAACACTAGAAATGTGTTCAAATAAGGTATTTTTGCAGTTCAGAAGCAAGGACTATCACAGGATTGTAAAACATTGCCCTGGATCCATTGCTTTAAAGGGAGAGTGGGCTGCATCCAAGTGATGAGAAATTCTGCATTAATCACTGAGACACTGTAACTATCCATCTTTAATAGTGTATAAAAGAAAACAAAAGTGCCTTTTGGCATGAGATTCTGGGGTTTGGGATACCTAACAAATCAGCAACAAGAATACATGACAGAACCTATGTGTCTAGAGGAAAGCTAGCCAATCTTGGTAATTTTACACCTTCACCATCTCTTCTGTCACATTTTGGAAAGGAAACTGAATGAGGACCTCACACATCGGGCAGTCACAACTACTGAGGAACAGCCATCCCATTTATAAACGATTAACTGTTACTTACCTCTGGAACCACCAATCTTTCAAGATCTCTGACCACTGTTTCCCTGCATCTCCAAGGAGTTTTCTTTCCATCCCCTGTCCACCTGCCTCTCCCACCGCATCCCACCTGACGCAGCCAGACCCAGGGATGACGGAGCGATGCTCCCGGTCCCAGGCTGCACGAAGCGGTGGCCCCGACGGGGAAGAATGCCGCTGGCGAGTGGCACCCACCTGCGGCCAGCAGAGCGTCGAGCAGCCCCCGCAGCCAGCCCTCGGCCTCCAGCTGCAGGACGGCGTCCAGGAACAGCGCGGCGGCCGCCGTCACCCCCCGCTCCTCCGCCCGCCGCACCACCTCCCGCACCTCTGCAAGAGACCAGGGCACCGCGTGAGGGGCGCAGCGGGGTACCCCGCACTGGGGGCAAGGGGCGGAGAGAGCGGCAGGAGAGGAGAGGGGTGGGAAGGCAGGAGGCTAACGGGAAGGGAAGCGGGGGGTGAGGGGGGCAGCATGGGGGCAATGAGAGAGAGCGAGGGAGCAGCCCCTCACCGTCAGAGAGCCAGGCCGACATGTTGCTGAGGAGGTAGATGGGGTTGAGAGTCCTCTCGAGGTAGCGGCGGTAGCATTGCAGGCTCCGCTTCTCCTCCGCCGTCATGGCCGGGGCGGGCGGCAATGTTCACCAACACCCACACCCTCAGCTACACCGTCCCCGTCACGGTCCCACCTGCGCATGGAGCGCCGGGAGAAGCGACGGGATCGAGGAAGAGAACCCCCGGACGGGGAAAAGGAACCGCTGACCAGCGGGGGAACAGAAACCGAAAGCAAGGCTGGAGGGGGAGGGCCGGGCCGCCGCATGAAGGGGGGGTGGGGAAGAAGGAAAAACAAAACATAAAAATAAAGAAAAAGGAAAAAGAAAAAGACAAACAAGAAAAAAATTAAACAAAGAAAACAAGGGAAAAAAGGCAAGGCATGCTCACGCACACGGGTCGGCAGGCCGGTGACCTGCCGTTTGCGACTGACAGGTGGAGCAGGGCACGGCCAGGGGATGCCGACAAGGGCGCTGCTCTGCCCCGCCTTCCCGTTTGGCCCCCAAAAACCCTTAGCTGGATTTACAGGCTGCGTCTTGTCTTTTAAAAGACTGAAAGAAAGCTTTCTGCGGCGAGGCAAAAGCCCTACCGGCTCTGAGCAAAAGCATCACATTTTCTGCTCCGTTCCAACCCACCCTCACTCTCAGGTATTTAATGTTCCTTCGTCCCTTTCCCTCGAGTCCAGTGTTCTGACTGCCCTACCAAAGTCTGAAGGGATTACAGGAAACCTCGTTTGAAACGTCCCTGCACCGCCATGATGTAGCACCACTGGCCATCATCTCAAAGGCTCTGGGACAGGGGAAACATCAGCCCTCATCCACAGAAGGATAGGAACAACTGCTGGGGGGGCTGACACCAAAATGACCAAACTGCTAGGTTAACTTTCCCCCTAGATCATGCCTCATGCCCTGCCAGGAGAGCCTGGATTTCCCAGAATAGAGAACTCAAACGTCCTCTTCCCAACCCCTAAAATTGTTCTCCCTCCAACCACCTGCAGAACCTGTGTCTCCAGGCAGAGACACCACCCCCCACCCCTTGGCTCCATCCTCACCCCCAGGCACCACATCCCACCCCAAGAACAAAGAAATGCTCCAAAACAGGGTTGGACCCAATTGGAGACCAGTCACCAGTGGTGTCCCCGAGGGCTCAGTTTTGGGGGCAGTCTCATTCATTATCTTTATTAATGATCTAGATTAGGGGATCGAGTGCTTTCTCAGTCAGTTTGCAGACAACAACAAATTGGGTGGGAGTGTTGATCTGCCTGAGGGTAGGAAGGTACTGCAGAGGGACCTGGACAGACTGGATTGATGGGCTGAGGCCAATTGTACGAGGTTCAACAAGGACAAGTGCTGGGTCCTGCACTTGGGTCACAACAACCCCATGCAAACCTACAGGCTTGGGGCAGAGTGGCTGGAAAACTGCCCAGTGGAAAACGACCTGAGGGATATCCCCATTGAGCTCACAGCAGAACTTGAGATGCTTGTGGTGTCCCAAGTTCCCATGTCCCCACATCCCTCCACATGCCCAATGTCCATGTGTCCCTGTGTCCCAATGTTGTTGTTGCACTCACAGAGGAACCTGAGCTTCTGCACCCACTTGTGGTGTCCCATGTCTCCCATGTCCTCCACATCCCAACATTCCCCAGTGTCCCCATGTCCCCATTATGGCCCATGTCCCCACTTCGTCATTGCATTCACAGAGGAACTGGAGCTGCTGCACCCACTTGTGCATGAAGGTGACCTGTCTTCACTGAGTGGAACTCAATGGCCTCCCCCCACCCCATCACCTGTCTATGGCAGATATAGGCTGGCAGGGGACATGAGGACACTGTCAAGGAGGTGACAAGGGGACAAACCACCCCCTTGAGGACCCCACACCACAGAGAGTTGAGGGTCTCACCCCACTGTGGGACCATGTCCTTGGTGAGATGGCCATAGATGTTGATGTAGACACCATCATCCTCGTAGCAGAGGAGCATCTCCAGCCCTAGGGTCTCCAGGAGGAAGATGATGGTGTGAGGGGTCACCTGGCTCTGGATATGGGGACAAGATGGTGGCCTTGTGACTTCTCATCATGCCAGGATGTCCCCATGGGTGTGGCACCAGCTCTAGTGTTACCACCTTGTGTCTCTACCCCAATATTTCTTGAATATCTAGATGTTTGTTGAGGTTGACACCACCATCACCCAGGTTGTCTGGAATGTCCCACCACCTGTGTCCCCCTACCTGTGTCCCCCTTCACATAGGTGAGGACACAGAGATGGCACTAGCTCTAGTGTCATGATCTCACATCCCTACCCCAATTCTGGTTGAGCATTTAGACCTACATTGAGGAACCCACCACCACTCACATCCTCCTGAGTGTCCAACACCCATGTCCCCTCCTGTGTCACCTCTGGTGTTACCTCTGGTGTTCTTATTCACTTGGAAGGGGATATAGAGGTGGCACCAGCTTTAGTGTTATCATCTTACATTCCTACCCCAGCACTGGTTGAGTATCTATCTAGTCCTACATTTAAGGAAGCAACTATCACACATGTTCTCCTGTGTGTCCCCCCACCTGTGTCCCCTATGGTGTCCCCTGCCATGTCCCCACTCATGTGGCCAGGGCATGTAGAGATGGCAGCAGCTCCACTACCATCATCACCTCATGTCTCCACCCCACCATCAGCAGACTATCTAGATGTACATTGAGGAATGCAGCATCTCCCAGGTTCTCCAGCATGTTCTACAACGCATGCCACCACTAGTGCCAGTCCCAGTGTCCTGTCCTATGTCCCCCCATGTTCCCGCTTGTGTGGATGAGGATGCAGAGGTCATACGTGTTGCCCAAGTCCTTGTTGAAGGTGTTGGAGTGACAGATAAACTTCAGAGGTTGTCCCTCCTCCACTGCCAGGTCCACCAGCAGCAAAGGGTGGGGCAGGTCCCTGAAGGACTACAGGGACACAGCAGGATGGGGGGGACTGCAGGGGGACAGTGGGACCCACCGAAAGGGCATCAGAGCCATGGAGAAAACATTTGGGCCATGGAAAGGATACCATCCCCATAGAGAGGACACTGAGCCCCATGGAGGGGACATGGGAAGGGGCACCAGCCCCACAGTCATAACATCAGCCCCACAGAGGGGACATCGGCCCCATAGAGGGGACATGACTCCATGGAGAGAACACAAATCCCACAGAGGGGACACTGGTCCTATAGAGGAGACACTAGCCTCACAGAGGGGACACCTACCCCACAGCCAACCCCCAGCTCATGGCTGCCCCCCAACCCCTGCTAAGATGGTGAAGTGGATCCACTCTCTCCCCCGGCAATATGCTCAGTGGCACTGCCGGCCCTGAGCAGCTCTTCAAGTAGGAGGGACACCAGCTCCAAAGAGGGGACACCAGGGCAAACAGAGGTGACACTGGTGCCACAGAGGGAACACCAGCCGCACAGAGGAGACACTGGCCCCACAGAGGGGGCATCAGCCCCATACAGGTGACACCATGCCCAGCCTCTGGTGCCCCTCCATGTGCCCCCAAAATTCCATGTCCCAACCCCCCAACCCAAGACCCCCTCACAGCCCCATATCCCTCCCAGTGTCTGAGGACCCCCCCAGCTTCCCCTAAAGAGACACAGCTTGTTTGGGAACACCCCTCCAAAGGACCCAGGCATCCAGAGAAGCCTCCAAAGGGACCCAGACATCCCCTACTCCTCAAAAAAGGGATTGAGGTGTGTAGGACCCCCCCCCAAGCCCCCCAAAGGGATTCAGGTGTCCCTGACCCCCCCTCAAAAAGTAGTTTGAGGGGACTCCCCCCCAAAGGGACCCCAGGCTTCTGGGACACCCTCACTCCCCCTCAAAAGGGATCCAGTTGTTTGAGGGGATTCCTGTTCTTAAAAGGAAACAGGTGTCAGTGACCTGTTTCGTCACCCTGAAGTCCACTGGGGAGGGGTAAAGGGGATCACTGGGAAGGACTGGGAGAAGCACTGGGAGGAAGTGGGAGGGACTGGGGAGCACTGACAGATCTTAAAGGGAGCTGGGAGAGTTGGAGGCGGTGACTCAGAGGGCATTCTGGATGACTGGAGGGGGAGTGGGAGAGACTGAAGGTCACTGGGAGAAACTAAGAAGGGCACTGGGGGGGAGTGGGAAGGAGTAGGAGGGGACTGGGGGCCACTGGGAAGGGGGTGAGAACCAACCATGCAGTTCAGCTGAGTGCTCACCCAGAAATCCACTGTGGGGGAACACAGGGGGTCACTGGGGGGACTGGTAGCACCAGGAGGGTCGCTGGGAGGGACTAGGGGAGACTGAGAAGGACTGGGGGACACTAGGGGCCAGTGGGAGGGACTGGGGGGGGCACTGGTAGCTCATATTGGGATTACTGAGAGCCCATGCTGTGGTTACTGGGAGCCTGTACTGGGAACACTGAGGGCACCCCCTCACCTTATAGACCTGCCCATGTGTCCTGTTGCTGATGACTTCCACCAGCTTGAAGATGCCAGCAGAGTCCTGGAGTGGGGAGGTTAAAGGGGATCCAGGTGTCTGGGCAACCCTCCCATATAAATATCCTGATTTTGGGATCACCACATTCTGTCCCCGCATTCCCCATGAGCCACCATGGAACCAGGCCACTATGGCAGGGAGTGCTAGCCCCAAAACAGGGCTTTTCAATCCCTAAAATAAACTTTGTCTCCAAACTGTAGTCTTCACCCCACAAGCTGGGGGCTTCTGCACACAAAATGGACTTTTTATCCTGAAAACGGGCCTTTCTGCCCTCAAAATGTTTTGGTCTTTTTCTTCCCCAAACTGGGGCTTTTCACCTTCAAACTGGGGTTCTTGGTGCCCAAAAAGGGGTTTTACATCCCCAAAAGTGTTTTTTTTTCCCCTGTAAAGGATCTTCTTGCCTCTAACTGAGGCATTTTAACCCCAAGTGGAGCTTTCCACACTCAAATTTTTGCCCCAAAACAGGGGCTTTACACCCCCAGAGTCCAGATTTTCACCCTCAAAATGGGGCCTTCAGCTGCCAAATTAGGACATTTCACTCCCAATGACTTTTTTCCCCAAAACTGGGGTTTACACCCCCCAAATCAGGCTTTTAAACCCCAAGCCAGAGCCCTCAACACCTGAATTGGGAATTTTCACCCCTAATATGAACTTTTTGCCTTCAAACTGCAGCATTTTGCCTCCCAAACCAGGGCCCTTTCCCACCAAAACAGGGCTTTTTCCCCAAAACAGGGCTTTGCACCCCCAAAATGGTTCTTTACACCTCCAAAAGGGGACCTTCCACTCCCAGTATAGGGCCCTCGGCTCCCAAACTGTGGCTTTTCTCCCCCCAAAATTTTTTTTTGCCTCCAAAATGAAATTTTCCACCCCAAAAATGAAGTTTACACCCCCCAAATGGGCCTTTCCACCACCAAAACAAGGGAGTGCTAAACCCTAGGAATTCTGGCCTCTGAAGCACTGACCTCCCCAACAGGCTCAAACAGGTTTTTTTGCCTCAAAATAACTTGGTGACATAATTAAGCCTTGTTAATGGGGGGTCACAGTTTGGGGTAGGGGGACATCCTCCCGCCCCCCCCCCCCCCAGCTGTGATCTGTTTCTCTGGTGGGTCAAGAGCAAATGGGGGCAGCTGGGGGTGGGGAAGTGCCCTGGGAGGCAGATCCCCTCGTCCCCCTTCTTTCTGGGGCAGCTCCTGGGGGTAGTTTTGAGAGGGTGTGGTCACCTACCTCGGTAGCAGGGGCGCTGGGGAAGGCTGGGGCGCACTGCAGGCAGTACTGCGGAGCACTGGGGGTGACTGGCGGACACTACAAGAGACCAGACTGCAGGTAGGTCTAGGACAACATGGTTGCTCAGGGAAGTTGTGGAAGCCCCATGCCTGGAAGTGTTCAAGGCCAGGTCGGATGGGGTTTGGAGCAACCTGATCTAGCGAGAGATGTCCCTGCTCACGCGGGGAGGGGTGCATCTAGATGATCTTTAAGGCCCCTTCCAACCCAAACCATTCTGCGATCCTATAATGTAGCCGCCATCTTCCCGCCGGCACCTTCGGCGCTGCAGACTCTTCCCTCAGATCGGCGGATGGCGCTCGTTCACCTGCCGCTTCCAGCCTCCGATCGGCAGATGGCGCCTGTCTGCTTCCACTGCACGCCTCCCCGTGCGGCACCGGCAGCCGCGGGGGCTCTGCGGGGGGCCCCGAGCGCTGCTGGCCGGCGGCCAGTTACGGGACGCGGCGGCAGCGCCAGCGAGCCGCGGAGAAGCCGGACAGCTGAGCACTGCTCGCCGGGACAGCCTGTACCGAATCGTCAGTCAAATGGGAGATACGGGGTAAAAAAGAACAGGAGGTAAAGGCAGCCAATCAAATGTAAATTGTGAGGATACTGAGGTGGTGGGACTGCCACTTGTCTGAAAAAAATGACAGGCTTATGCTGGCCAAAGCTTTATTTTTTATGTTTCAAAATAGCAGGGACTGTCGGGGGGTTGGAATTTAAAAAAAAATATATATACATATATAAAATGGCAGGCTTTTGCTGTGCAGCATTCTAATTCTTACGTTTCAAAACACAGAGCTTGTCTGAAAAAACGGTTTCTTATTTAAACATATAGGACTCAGGACTCAAAACACAGAAGGTAAAAAGCTCACCCTATTATTAACTTCGTTCAGATCTGACTTGCTAAGGTTAATTTGGCCCATTATTTTTAAAAAGTGCCAAAAAAGTAATTTAATATTTGTTACTTTTATTCCTAGATGTATAAGCAAGCATTTCCTTTCTAACATGGTGTAAACAAGTGAGTTTTTGCACTGTTCTCAGATGGACTGCATCCAACCTTACACTGCCAAAAAACTGAAAGATAATAATTATAATTAATTATGTACGCTTGCAGGACTTCTTGGTTTATAAAGTGATACTAAACTATTACGAGGCTAATTGAACAAAAGGCCAAGTTTGAAGTTAGCAGGGAGTGAAAACAGCATGCTATTACATACATGCTTACTTTTGGTGTTGTGTTCAGTCCCACTCATACCAAACTTTGGAGGGAAGTGCACTTCTTTCATCATTATTTCATGTTTATTTTCACTTTTTATTTTACTCCCTGTTATATGGTAAAAACTAAAGCCTTAAGCTGTCTTGTAAATGCCTTTTTAATAAAACAGTTTGTAAAGTATGTTTGTGTTCCTCCCACTTCTATTGTTTCAGTAATTCCATTTATGGCCACTGACTTGCATAAGCTTTTAAAGTGCCATGAAGAACTTCCACACATCGATAGCATGTAAAACACTTTGATCCTTGTTTTTCTGCAGCAGGCTGGGAAATCCCCATGAATAACAGGAAAGGAAATCTAGGGGTTTCCCTGAAGATCAGCAGACTGTCTGAGTAGCACATAGCTGTTTAGGTAGAAGGATTTCTCTTTTCTTGCTCTGCACCATATCCAAGGAACAGGGAACCCAGATGATTCTTAAAGTGGCTTCCAGGTTTGCATGTGGCAAGCAAGGGGCTGGAACAGAGCTGGGCAAAACAAATAAATTGTCACTTCACTGGAAAAAGAAGTAGCACAGGGAGAAAAACTAGTTGCAAATCAATTTATCAAAATGTGTCTTTAAAAAAAGCAAAGGAAGATTTTTTAAGCTTCATGGCAATTTGCTTTTCAGCATGTGTTCCATTTGGAAAAGGTCCACATTTGTTTCTCTTTTTCCAAAGAGAGTAATTTTAGTTTTAAAAATGCATTTAAAAAAAATGAGACCTAATTAAGAACGAAAAAAAAAAAAGAATGGTGTTAAATAATCCAGAAATAAGGAAGAGATGTTAGTGAGGAATATACAAAATGTTTGTGTTGAGGGAGAACTCAAATAAATCCGGGAGTAGTTCTTGGTTTGCATTGCAGAAAGCAGTTCTGTTTCAGTCAGACTGTAGTTAGTTTCTATTTCTTGTTCAGTCAGCAGTTCCTCCCACTCAGTCAGCATGACAAAAGTTAATTAATCATCCAGCCCTAGCCTGGAATAACCTTTCTAATTACAACTGAATGTGCTTGTCACATGTCAGTGCAGGGATCCATGTCCCTGGAGACGTGATACGTGGTTGTGCTGCATTCCCCTGACGTCAACTACTATGAGCTCTGGTTGCACTTCAGGTTCCCCACTGAAATCCCACAGAGGTGTCACACAGCCTCCACCACACCACCTGCACCTGCATTTCAAGCAAACACTGTCTTTTCCCTTACTGAGCAGGTTAAATGTTGCTAGGTAAGGGGAGGGGCAACATAGGGCTGCCAGGCAGGGTGTGTCTGATAAGAGCAATAAAAAGACCGAGATGTTACAGACAAGCTGGCATGAAAACAAGAACAGATGAGTAAGCAAAGTGTGGCATCATACAGAAGACTACTTGTTACATGGCTTTTTGAGGACTTACGCCAGTAAATAAAGCCCATAGCAAAACCAATGTAATGGGTGAGAAAGAGTTCAGTGTGTTGTACCCAGCTTCTCCAACACCTAACACCTTTCAAAGACAGGTGACACAGCATTTCAGTCACCATAAGTGACAAACTGCAATACTTTTTTTTCTAGTTCCTCCACCATTGTCTTGAAAATGGTCCCTGAAAAGAGTTCTCGTATAAAATAGAAGAGTATATAACTGTCTGCTAATGACTCTCTGCCTCAGGCCTAATGAAATTGTCATTTTCTTATCCTACATTACAGAGATTTGGAGTGTAATTTTTGACAGAAGGATATGCCTTTTGTTCTGTCTGAAGGCCGCATCATGCCCCTTTTTCTCCCTGTCATCGAACATGCCTTCTTTTGCAACAGCACGTGTTCAAGAGTGTTTTGAGAACAGTTTCTGAATCAGGATGCCCCAGGTAAGCAGACATGCCTGTTGCGGACTGAGTTGGGTAAAGCCGCGACTCACACCCCTTCCAAAGGGGACTGAGGGCTGAGGACCACTCCCAGTCACACTCACAAACAGTGCTCAAGAATCAACAGATTTATTTAAGACACTGGGGTTTTGGCAAGTCCATTGCTACAGAACAATATCAAATGTCAGAATATGTACACAAAAACAATACACAAAAAGACAATGCCTCACTCTGGATTCAAGTGATGTGTGAAATACATGGAAAACAGCCCCCTTTTGCCAGGGTTGGTCTTGGGCTGCTCAGGGGTACAACCCCTGGTTCCTAATGACTCATGCAAAAACACAAGAAGATTGCAACCTTTGTGCTAGAGGACAGGACATGGAATGTCAGGGACATCTAGTTCTCATTTTAGCCAGCAAAATAACTCTTTTTGACCTAGCAGGAGCTTCCAGCTACAAAGTCTGTCTTTTCTTGGGGGGATTGGTCACTGAAAATGAAGAGACTGTAAAGGCAGAATCAACAGCAAAATATGAGATTCAATAATATTTGAGTCTTATTTTTATTGAATATTTAACTCAGGCTCTCTTGTTATATCACAAAACTTAGTGCTTCACGACACAATAAAAAATATGAAGTTACACAGTTTTAAATTGACAGAAGACAATCAATGCTCATCAATCTAACACCCTGCAGGTGCTTTTCCAGCATTTGGTAATCTTATTTGTTGTACTATTCTCCTGAAAATTTCTTTAATGAATTACCTGGGTTTTGCTTATTTCACCTAGGTGTTTCCGTGTCTGAACTTATCTTCATGGAAGTAATCTGTATTTTCCAAGATTCTAGGGGTTGTGGTCACTAACACCTAAGTTAATCATAAGATTTTTAACCTGCTAAAATATATTCAGTCATCTCTGTACCAATTAACACAGCATTAATATAAATACTATGTTATTGTGAATGTTAGAAGTTCATACATTTCAGGGACATGTCACAGAATCATAGAATCCTAGAATAGTTTGGGTTGGAAGGGACTCTAAAGATCATCCTGTTCCAAGACCCCTGCCACGGGCAGGAACACCTCCCGTTAGACCAGGTTGCTCAAAGCTCCAGTATTTTTAAGCCAAATGACTGATCTAATCGCTATCATCTTTATACACCTCAAATCCTCCCCATAAATACCTTTCATATCTGTTATTCACAAGGATTATCTTCCACAAAACCATTGCCATTTACCAAGCAGCCTATAATAATTCCTTTCTGTAGCCACTGGACTATATACTCTTTTCTCTGTGGCCCATGAGCTCTCTCACATGGACTGTTATGGCCTGTTATGTCCTTCTTTACAAGAAATTGATCCATAATTTCAAGACACATACATCCATATGTGCAGAAGTAAGCTTGCCTTGGTGGTGGTGTTGGACCTTCTCAATGCAGAGGAATCAGGTCTCAGGGTATAATTATCTTACACTATGCAGTGGGAATTTACAGTCTAACCGCAAGAGACTCTGATTCATCTTTCTACTGCTGACTTTCACATTCTTCTCTCAAACACCTGAAAAGAACATTCTTAATCATAAAGCAAACTGATTTTCACTCAGACACCCAGGGTAAAAGCTGGAAATTAACTGTTTACTGCCTTTCATAATAACCGTGTTGGCTTGGTTTCTCATCCCACATTCAGTTTGCACTTTGCTGAAGTTCCTGCTTCTTTTCCATGCTCTTACAGAGGCATACAGTGCTCATGTCTGTGCTCATGTCACTGGATGACACATGTCACATGCAGCACTTAACTTCAAGCCCGGCTCTGGTTCTGCCAGTGCACAAGTGAACAGGTTGGATATGGCTCTTGACTGAGGAAGACTGGTGCTTTAGGAAGGCTAAAGGGGAGTCCAGTGGAACAACTAATGTGGTGGAAGGGAGGAATATCTCCTGTTCTAGGAACTGATCAGACACCGAGGATGAAGTATGGGAAAACGCAGGATAAGAAGTCCATGGGCTCATGAATTTGGCATATCTAGATGATCCAAATCCAAGTCACAGATACTCATGGCCCTGACTCTAGTAGGACTTTATTTATGTAACAAAGGTCCAAGGGGGGTTTAGGAGGTATTCCCAGAGGACCATGACCAAAGATAAAGTAAAGATCATTCTATGGACAAAGCTGAATAGCTATACAAAGGACATCAGCAAATCTGAAAAAAAAAAACTCTTCCTTTGCAGTTTTGTTTCGGTTACTCACAGGAGCATCAGATGCTCTCCAGGTAGGAGGTAACAGTAAGAAATGCAGAAATTAAATTCTACATCCAGAGTTAGCAGTCATGAAGGCCAGAGCAAGTTGCTCTAAAAGAAAGAAAAGGAGCTTTTCCATTGTTCGCTTCCTTGGATTTATGAAGTAAAAGTCAGCTTCAAGCAGAAATTTAGCTGCAATTCCTGCCTAGTTTGGGAGACATGGAGGAACAGGTATGTCTGGGGATGGGTCTCTGCTTAGATATCTCTCTTCTTGATGCCTATCACTGTCTATCACTTTTACTGTTCATAAAAGTTATATGGATTTTTTTTATTTGGCATCCTGTTGAGTTCAAAGCGTAGTGCCACTGCTAATATACATAAAAATCCAATAGATTAAAAAGAATGGAGATCTTACTACAGCAACTTTGTGCTTAGGTAGCACTAAACACATTCCATCAGGTGTCTGAGCTACCAGCACAGATAAGGAAGGGGAAGGCTAAGTAAAAAACAAACACAAAAACCGAAACAAACAAAAAACCCCCATCAACAACAACAACAAAAACAATTAAAAAAACTCCACCTCATACATATGAATACATATATATTCATACGTACATATATAAATATATATATGTATGAACATCCCGAAGCATTTCTGCTCTGGTTGAGTTTCTTGTAAAATTAGTGGGATTGTCTTATTCCTCCATGCTGTTAGTTTTTAAAAACCTACGAAATTTAGCTTTTAAGCAACATTTACCATCTGCATGTTGTGGAAAGCATCTTTACTGTTAGGAGGAATCTCATTATGAGGGAAATCCTCCAAAAGACATGGGACTTAGTATGTTGTGGAACCATAAAGTGGTGTACGTGAAAGCAAGCATAACCAAAAAAATAGATTGTCTTTCTAAATACCTATAAAGACTTCTCCAGAAGCTCAGCATCAGCTGACAATTGCTACCACTTCTCAACTGCTAACAATAAAACTGCAAATGGCAGATTGCAACAGCCAGCTTATCAGCCTACAGAAGGCCTGCACAGTCACGCCGTTCACCCTCAGGCACCTTTTCTGTGTTATGTCATCTTGCTTGAAAAGAAGGAGAGAGCCTGGAGTCAAGCCTCATTTTCCCAGTTTTGGCAAGACACTTGATGTCTGTCGTTGCCTGGTAAGGATTTCCACTAGGAGAAAACTTGTAAAGCAGAAGTATATCCTCTACAGATGTGGTTAGTGAAAGAAACAAGAAGTCATAAAAACAGCAGTCTGGTAGAGGTGGGAATGAAAAAGATGCCAACTGGTTTGGAGGGACTGGGTGCCCAGTACTTCTCACTAATCTTGAGGACTGTCAACAAGGAGGCCCATTCTGATAGAACATAGTGACTTGGTCCAGTATTCAGTGAACCTCAATGAAACATGTCTGCTCGTCAAATCAGCACACAAACAGATTTTCTTATTCTATTGAGACATTCTGTTATTTAATTTCCTAAAATGAAACAAGTTCCATGTAGTGAAGAAAACATGAGTTATGCTTTTCTCCTGACTTCACTCAGTACTGGAAAGAGAATGTAGGAGAATACTTTGTGCAAAATAGGAAGGAACTCTGTGTTTTGTGATTCAGAACTAATTACATGGCAATTAAAATACAGCAAGATCAACCACAGCCCTTTACATCCATATCAAAGGCCTCCATTTTCTTGGGCTGTCATTTCATTTATGACCTCAAATTTCTCCGAAATGAGAAATAAATTCCAAGCCATTTCTTTTCAAATTTCTGACCAATGCATGTGACACAGGTGATTAGCACAATGTTTCCAAATAGTTTATATGATTGCTAAAATGAGCGCTGTCTTTCTAAGACAATGAACAACTAAGCCACTGCAAATGTTGCTGTACATTTCCAGTGCATCAGCCTCTGTGTGGGAAATTTAATGTTTAGTTACAGTTCCTAAGGCTGCTGCAGAATACTCTTAACACAGCTCATGACCAGTTTTCTGTGTATGCTTTGGGAGGTTTATGGAGAGTCCCTATCAAATTTAAGAATGAATCAATATCCTGTAGAAATCTGTACAATCCTCTGTAACGGAATCCCAATTACACAAGATCCTAGGTTAAACAGAGTTCAACCTCATCCTCCTTGGTAATGCTTCATAAAATTTTTTGTTGTTTTCCAAGTTAACCACCTTTTAAGTTTCTCTTCCCTAAATTGCTGGGTTCAGAATTAAAGTGAAAGACTGCTCAAATGGAAATCAAAGGGTAGTCTGCCATTTTTACCTCAGCTGAGAAGAATTTCACCAAGTGTACTTAATTTTGTTATTACTAGTATTTTATTGGCTGCAACTCTCTTCTTTGTTGCAATTCTATTTAACCAAAGACTTTGGATGTCAGCCACATAAATTATATTTTACTTTGAGACTAACCTAATTTGTGTCTTATGACCATAAAAAACCACTACAGTCTTTTATAACTCTCTCCTCTTTCTAAGATCAGTAGAATCTCCAATCATATTTTCTAGAATTGACAGACATTGTTACTGATGAAAGGACTGTCAAGATAAAAGACATGCAAAATAAGCTTCCTCTAAAGCACAGTACACAAATAAAAACAGTTGTTATTTTACACTATGACACACTTTACTACACTGGGTACTCCATTGGTCTTACCCATACACTAAGAGGATCCTACTTAAATAGCAGCACACTGTAGCTTTTCTCCAGACTTCAATGCCATGGGCTGGGTGATGTGGCTCTGGATGCCTGTACAGGCATTGCTTACAAGATGCGACAGAGCAGTGGTGTGGTCTGTGCCTCGGCAAAAGTGCTCCAGCAGTTGGCTCCTTCACAGAGTTATTGCTGGTGCTGGCTTGCCTGTGTCCTTCGGTACGGGAGAGGCACACATCCTTCAGACAAAAAGCAACTTGGCTGCTCTCTGTAAAGAATCCTTTTAAACATGGGAGAAGTATCATAAGAACATAACTTCAGGGTCAGCCTATGGACTCTCTACTCATCCTTCAAATATTGCACAAGTCTCAATGTTTCACGCACTTCCTAGAATTTGGATTTTCTCTACATTTTTTAGAAGATCTGCTTCTGTGGGATGAAAGATCATTGAGCAGGTAACAAGACTGTTTAATCTTTCTAAATAAACTCATACCACAATTCTGCCATGTGTTGTTCAGCTTTACAGGCTTGCTGAACTAGTCAGCAACAATTAGTTCCATGGAGTTGTTTTATCATCGAATCATATGCCTCCCCCCCCACTGCCAGAAGAAGAGAGTTTTCTCAAAGGGCACTGCTGCTCACTCAATTAACAGCCTTTCAGGCACATAGACACCAGTCACGTCAGTGAGAGATTTCTCTTGATTCCTTTTTCTTTTTTGGGAAAGCATTTCATAAAATGTTGGAGATTCCACATAGTGATAGCTTCATGCTGGACTTAACAGGAGATTAAAACCCCTCCGTTTTAATTCTGCATCCAGTTTATTAATGTGTTCTCTCACAACAATCTGACACAATAAATTAATGCCCCCTGATTTCATCAGTGTATAAATGCAAAGAAATCAAGTTGCTGAGAACCATCTTAAGAAAACACCACAGGGAATCCACATCCCTTTGGGTAAACAGATTTGGTTTTGTCCACTTGTGTGCCATTGGGGCATTACCAGAAAGCTGGTAGCAATGGACATCTTCCTGTCATGTCTTGTAAGATAAGATCACCTGGACAGCTGTTGAGTAGCATCACACCGTGACTTAAGTCCGCACATCAGTTTTCTTAAGCTCATAAAAAGAGTCCCTCTCTAGCAACCAGTGGCACTTCTGAAAAATGATGCACACCTGTGAAGCAAAACCACACAGGACCATGCACACTCACAACACCTCCACATGAAACATTGAACACACAGCAGAAGAAAAAAAGCCATAAGGAGACATTCCCTATGAGATTATGAATTTCCTTGTAATTTTATTTTCAAAGTGCTGCTTTTTTTTTGTGGTGCCTGATAATCATGGAGAGCCCTTCTCCTCTCAGGATACACAAACCACAGAATTCCGATGACTCACACCGAAAGAGCTTTCAAACACATGGAGGACAGAAGGGCATGCTGTTTCTGCATTAAAGCTTCCTGCCAAAGCCCAAAACTAAGCATACATAAATATATTTGGACAAAGCTTTAGCAACAACGAGAAATTCACCTCACTATAACCCTTCCGGTGAGACAGTCTTGCCCATCATGTGAACTGCCCGATTGCATCCTGTTTGCCGCATATTTCCTTTTCAACAATCACAGCTGATAGCAAAATACTTGTGTTGTTTGCACACAAAGGTGCAATATCGACTTTTTGATGCAAGGATGTAATAACTTGGCTGATGGTCAGTAAGAAAGGTGACTGGCCCGAAATGCAGACTGTTTTTTGTACAGGACTTGTAATTTGTCAGTCACTTCGCAGACAACACGAAATTGGGCATGAACATTGACCTGATTGAGGGCAGGAAGTCTCTATAGGGGGACCTGGACAGGCTGGATCGATGGGCCAAGGCCAGTTGTATGAGGTTCAGTAAGGCCAAGTGCTGGCTCCTGCATTTCAGTCACAACACCATGCAAACCTACAGGCTTGGGGAGGGGTGGCTAGAAAACTGCCCAGAGGAAAAGAACCTGGGGGTGATAGTGAACCGCCAGTTTAACATGAGCCAGCAGTGTGCCTGGGTGGCCAAGAAGGCCAAGAGCATCCTGGCCTGCATCAGGAATAGCGTGGCCAGCAGGAGCAGGGAGGTGATCCTGCCCCTCAGTACCTAAGAGGCGGCACCTTGAGTACTGTGTTCAGTTGTGGGTCCCTCATTACGAGAAGGACATAGAGTTGCTGGAGCTTGTCCAGAGTAGAGCAACCAAGGTGGTGAACGGTCTAGAGAACAAGGCCTATGACGAGAGGCTAAGGGAACTAGGATTATTTAGTTTGGAGAAGAGGAGGCTGAGGGGAGACCTCATTGCTCTCTACAATTACCTGAAAGGATGTTGTAGTGGGGTGGGTTTTGGCCTCTCCTCCCAAGTAAATAACAATAGGACCAGAGGAAATGGCCTGAAGTTGCAGCAGGGGAGGTTTAGATTGGATATTAGGAAGAATTTATTTACCGAAAAAGTGGTCAGGTGGCTGGAACAGCCTTCCCAGGGAGGTAGTGGAGTCACCATCCCTGGAGGTGTTCAAAAAACATGTAGACATGACACTTCAGGACATGCTGTAGTGGGCATGGTGGGTGTTGTTGGGTTGGTTGTGGATTGTGTGGGTTGTGTGGTGGTGGATTTTGTCTTTTTTTTTTTTTTTTTTTTTTTTTTTCCTCCTGGGTGGACAGTTGGACGAGATTATCTTAGCAGTCTTTTCCAACTATAAAGATTCTGTGATTCTGCGATCACTGGAACACTGGGTTTCTTTACCCTAGTTGTGTTTAGTTCCCATCAAACTATTCCCTACATAAGTTTTCCTGAAAAATCAAAACCATAACATGCTTGTCATGTAGATAATTAAAAGCAATGGTTGCAAAGCCAGATGTTAGTACTCTGTTTTCTGTGTCCCATTTGGTGGTTCAAAATCTGCATCACTATGGAAATTTGAAAATTCTAGACAAACGTTGGCAACCAAACTGTTGAGATGCAGGGTGGAAAATGACAGGAGAGTGTATTCCTGCAGAAGAGCATCTGGGCAAAGGTGGATTCTAAATCAAATCAGCCAAAGTCTTATATTGTTGCAAGAAAGGCAAAGAGATCCTACTGGGTCATACGATCAGGTGTCTAACTTGACAGACTAGGAAGAAATCGCCTGTGCTCCACTGATATACCTTGAAATTATTTTTGTGCTCAACTCTTGGCATCCTCTATTAAGAAAGGTGAAATACACCCACAATTACATACAATACAACTGGAGAATCAGAAGACAAGAATGAGGATGACCAGAGAGCTAGAAAGGACAGCTGATAAGGAAAGATTGAAAGAAGTCTCTTCTTGAGAGGGGACTAAGTGGAGTCTATGGCAAGAGTTGGAGTGACAAGCTTAGGGAACCTGCACTAAGGGAGGTGGAGATCAGACACTAATGGCATGGTCTGGATGGCTCAGGGCACCTGGGGAGTCCATGAAGGCTCCTCACCAAAAGTTCTCGTAGACAGAAACAATACATAATGCTCACTGATAACTGCCAGAAAGAAGGAGATTAACAAGATTTGTGTCTGAACCTGATCCAGACCTTAAAACGTGTCAGATGAGCACCACACAGTAGAGAAGCAATAGAAAAGTTTTTAGTACTTGTGGAAGGAGAGGGGGATTAAAAAAATATAAGCTCAGAGGCTATCTTAATTTGGCCAGTCTTGAAGGCCATGTGCCTAGACCATCAGCCAACATTAGATCCTCAAAAAGACCAAAAATCAGTTGAAGTGAGAAAAGCTTTGTCTTAATGGAACTAGAATTAGAACACTTCACTTTATTAATTAAGAAAACTGTAGGCAACTACGTCAGACAGACTAGAAATAGAAAGGTTTATACACATTTCTTCCCTTGCCCACTGGGTCTCTTCAGGTAGCTCCTCACATCCATGGCTAGTTGGCAGTCAACTCACTGACTTTTTGAGTAGCAGTAGATTCTTCCCAGTGTTTTCTAGGAAACTCCCCTTACCAACCCTCTGACACTTGGATGTCTACCTAAGCAACAGCAACGTCCATCCTTTTTCTTTCCAGATGGCTGAAGATAACCTCTCCACTTTTTAATGGAACACAGTATGTCACTGAAAATACCCAAGCGACACTAACACCACCCACCACACGTTCATGTTGAAAAGCATACAGAATTAAGGTGAGGGCAAACAAGAACCAAGCATTTCTAGAGCATAAGGCCAAATGGAATCACGCCTGTCAGCCGGGCTACCCTTCTAAATAACACAGATGACCAAATTTCTCTGCATTATTTTCTATCTGACAAGAGCAGGTTTTTTTGCTTTTAGGCACCAAAATTCCAAATTAAAATTTTCAACTGAGGAACCTACAACATTTTTAATACATTGTTCCAAAGATTAGTTATCCTTGCTGCTGAAAATGTGCACATTATTTCTAATCTTCATTCATCTCATTGCAGCTGTCCTTCACTGGTTTCTGTTATATTTTCATCTGCTGGGTTTAAGAGATAAAAGTCATAGGCTTCCTCACTACATGAGTGCTGGCAGTCCGTGGTCAGATCATCTCCTAGCTTCTCCTTTGGCAAAGCAACTGTTTTGAGTTTCTTAGTATGGGACATGTTTTCCAAGGTGTTGCTCCTCCCTGTGGCTCCTCCAGGAATCCTCTGTACTTTATCAACATCTTTAACAGTATTGCAGAAATAGCCACACCAGTGGCACACATAGAAAAACTGAAAAAAACCCTTAGTTTCTACTTAAAACTTCCCAATAGATTTCTTAAGATCTTTTGGCACTGGTTGTTACAGGAGAACTTACATACCACCCACAAATATCTTGTTACTGGTTCCCTTTCTGACAACATCTCTTACATTCTTGCCCTAAGGTAACATACACTGTTGCACACATCTATATGCTCAAATCAGATTTTAAAGCCATAATGCAGTCTTTTCACGGTTTAGCATTTCTCTAATACTTGTCTTATGCAAACTTTTTTTACTAGCCATTTTTTTTTTTTTAAGTAACTGGCAGAAGCATCAAATGTCATAACTTAGGCTGAAGCTTAACAGAAGTCCTCCAAAACTTGTAAAACTGTGCTAATCTTCAGTTTGCATGACTATGTTTCTGAATTTTCATCTTTCTCTTCTGACAAGCTTTTATGTTTGCATCTCTGTGTGTATGCATCTGTGTACAAAGAGCTGGCCCAAAAATATTTTGATTAATCCTTTTGATGGAAAGAATGTCTTCTGTCAAAATTTCAAAACAGGGTCCATATGGGCAGGATATTTTAAGTGTTGTGTTTTGGTAGTGTCAAAAGTTGCTATTGACATTTTAATAAAGGAAACTGATTTTTCAGTTCAAGTAATTTTCAACAGTTTTTTTAGGATATATTTAGAAACCTTAAAATAACTAATACCAGAGGAAAATCTTTCAGTGTAAAAAATGCCTCAACATTTTAAAAAAAAGCAGTTGACCTAGGGTGCTTTCAAAGTGTGCATTCCTGAAGGGTATTTCAACCGTTTCTTTTATTTCATTCTCCTTTGAAACAGACTGTAATTCTGAGATTTCCTAGGAAATAAACAATACTGTACCCAGCTAACTCATGCACTTGCACCTCAGTCTGTTGTTGAAGTGCTGTGGGCAGCTCACAAGGATAACAAACCCCCAGATGCTCCAAAACAGGAAGGAATTGTAAATCGTGGCAGCAAAACAATGACTCAGGCGGATGCCAGGCCTTTGGTATGGTATGATTCAGGCGCCTTATCGTGCCTGCTTGCAGAACAACACTGTCTCAGGAGGGCAGAGGCAGTCCCTTAGCCAGCTGCCTACTTCCAGCTGCGAACAGGACATAGCTGCCAACAGCAATTGCAAATAATACTTAGAGAGGAAAAGCATGGTTGAAGGCACAGTGCACAGTCCTGTGTAACCCGTACCCTGCTAAATCTGCCTCCACAGACTTTCTGGTGCCCTGCCGAGACAGTGCTGCTCTCTCAACACTAAATGTTGCCAGGATGTTGTGAAGACCCCACTAGATTCTCTCCATCTTCCTGGGGAATGCTTGGAGAGTCCATAACTAGCTCCATGAAACCGAAGTAGAACTCTACAGTAGAACTTCACCCCCACAGGACCCAGTACCTTGCCGTAGTCATTGAGATCTGGAGCCAGTATTTTGCGTGGGTGAGTGAGAAAGCCAAGGGCCACAGTCTAGATGGGGAAGTATGAACTGCTCGCAGCACTGTGTGTACTTTCTTTTAACTCCAACATAGCTGATAGGGCTTTTTGTTTATTCTTCGCCTTTCTTATTTCAGAGCTCTCCACCCCACAACACACTCAGAGACACCACAGCCATCTCTAAGTCTTCCCACAGATTCCCCCCTTTAGCAAAACAGAAGAGGCAGGGCTTGTTCTCCTCCTTCTGCTCCTTGCACATGCCTGCTTGAGGTTTCCAGACTAACAGCATCAAGGTGAGACTCACCTGAGTTTGTGTGTGCAAGTCCTGCAAAATGTGCAGAGCAAGAGCTACTGGCTGGCAAATTTTTTTCCTGCAGCTCGTGTGTAGCCCTACAGGCAGAAAGCATTGGTGTGATGTGCTGAGCAAAGCCAGGATGGTGGGAGATTCACAGGGTCAATGTCTACCAAAGGTAAAGATGGTGTTGGATGTGGAGGTCCCTACTCCTCACACTGATTTTTGGATGACCAATGCAATTTCTCATGCCAGCACATGCTCAGCCCACTGCTCCCTTCAGTCTCCGCAGGTCTTTTTCCTTTCTCCACACTCCTGATGGCACAAAGGGACCTCAGCCACAAAAGGGCTGGAGTATTTTCCCAATGAGCATTCACATCAACTGCTTTTTTAGATTAGAGGCTTTGTTTCTGTGTTTACTTTCTGCAAACAGGACAGGCATCACATGTCCACAGCAATGAAAATAATGACCAAGGAGCAATGAAACAGAGAGGGTTTGGTCATACAACTAACTCAGGGAGCAAAGCACACCTTCACAGGGTTTGCAGACCTCAGCACTGGGTATGGTGTAGATGCTGTCATCAGCAAGGGTCCAGGGCAGACAGACATCTTTAACAGACCATGTTATCAAGTTCAGTGCTGATGAGGAAGCGTGTGGGTGGCATGGGGTAGCAAAAGTTCCTTTTTTCTCACTTGGCCAATCCTTTCAATCTCACAAAGACAGAACTGTCCCCATTGATTAAATATTTACCACGGAAGTCCTACTTGTTGCAGTTCTGCTTCATGCGAGTTCTTCATGCAGGTTGTTCTCACCAGCCCCCAAACACTTCCTCCAGCTGAAAATTTTAACAATAAATCCACAACACACATAAGTGTCAAACATAATAGACATTTTCTTGTGTCTTCCACTGTCTGTAGACTGAGCATCCTTCTTCTTCTTTCATCGTTCCTGTATCCATAGAGATCTGTGAGAACAAGTCCTATTAGTATTGTCATGTGCTTGAAAGAATTTTTTCTTTAATTACACAGTTGGCAGCTCCATGAACTATTCTTTCACTAAATAAAAGCAACAAGCCTAGAGATCCACTTTTAAGACTTTCCCCTGTGTATCACGGCAAATTTTTTGGTTCCAGATGCATGCTTCTTCAGCTCAGTGAAAGAGAAGAAAGCTTGAAATTAGCAACTGCATCTCACTGCATCAGATCATACACCTCCCTGCACATGCAAATAATTGCTAAATATTAACAATTTTTGATAAGTTACAAAAGTACTGTCCTTCACATAATCATCCTATAAGCATCTTTTGAGGGTCTTTCTTCATTTTTTCCCTACATCCTTTTTTGCATTCATCCAAATACTTGGATGTCGGCAGTTAATAAAACTCCTCCAGATGTGAAGTTTTCCTCTAGGTAGACAAAACTATTGATTCAAATAAATGTTGCAACAATAGCTTAGCTTAAGAGTCAGACAACACTTGCATGACTGACTTTGCAAATCTTCTGCTTCTAGTGGTACCAGAAAATAATGCCAGAAAAGGTATTAAAATAACACTAACTAAACACCGGCAGAAACATCAGGTGTCTGTCACTTTAAGGTTTAGCTGAGCGTTTGACTCTATGCATCTATCTGAAGACCTTCCTAATTAATAATAAGTGTTTTCAAAATAAATGTCATCTTGCAGCTACACTTTCCATTAGTAGTTGGGGCCATGGGCAATTTTAAGAGATCCTTTCCATCATCTCAGGAAATAGCCCATGCATTTAAGAAGACAGGTAGTTTCAGAAACAGTGCAAATTAATTAGGAGGTCTACCCCTTGTCTCTCATAGTAAGATTCAAAGAAGGACCTCAGTGATTCAGGCACAAAGGAAATTGAGGGCAATGCCAAAAAAGCCCAGTAATTCACCTAGTCCATACTAGATGGGCCTAGCTTCTTACGGGCTTTTTTAGTATTACAAATATGCATCTGTCAGAGCAAAAGATATTGGAATATGTTGGACATTTTGACAAGTTAGAAAAATATATTAAAAAGCATTATCCCCAAGACTGCCAAAAAACCCCAAATGTCTGCATTTCTTGAAAATTGTGCTGAGGCTTCCTCTTATGGCATTAAGTCTATTTCATTGTTAACAACTGGTAAGTACCTTTTAGTGTGTGCCCTGTAGGAAATGCAGGTGTAAAAAAATGCAAGGCTTAGTATTTACTTAGGTTGGCATAAAACCAGTACAAGGGCGTTTGAGTTTCAACTGATCTGTATCAGATTAAATTCTGGATTGTGCAATATTTGACACCATCTCACACTCTCTGATGAGTGACAAGGTGAGTGCCTCCAAGGAATGTCATTAAAGATGATCATATCCAGGACACCACGTGGCTGACCAGTACCTCAGCTCAAACTGGGTCTTTTCCTCACAAAATAAAAGACTTGTAGATTGCTGAGGGTGAATGGGGTCACTAAGAAAGGACTTCATCTCCTTCTTCTCCCTCAATATTTGCACCCTGTATTAACAGCTGCCTCACCCCCTTCTCAGTGAGCCCTTCATCATTCTGCATCACTGCAGGGAGAGGGACAGGAGAGGTGGTGGGAACTATTCCTCCAGGCACAGCTTCCCTGTTGCTGGTGCCATGACAGGCATGCTGCCACGTGGCCAGGAGCCACATGCACTCCCTTCACCTCAGAGCCCACTTTCCATGACACCTGAGCTTCAGTAAATCGAGCTTTGTTGAATTTGCAAGATTATCATGTCTGTAATCAACCCCCAGAAATCAAGCTTCTGCCTAGGAGACTGCAGTAAATGATAGTCATCATGACTATTAACCACAATAACCACATCCCCAGCTCACTACACACATGAAAGCTGGTTGATCAAACACCTGCCCATTTCTATCTGCTGAAATAGATGCAATGTTTATCCCACCAGGGTGGGTTCTCAGAAGAGTTGTTCATTGGTACTAGAGCGCAAAGGTGGTGTCCCCTTGAACATCTGCATTTGGGGCAAAAAAGAGCTGAATTCAGCTGTCTGCTGCCAACAGACTTTCCTTGGGCAAGATTCAGAGGTGAATACAGACCCAGACAGACACAGAGACTGTCAAGAGCAGGTACAGACATGACAGGAATATACCGAATTTCTGTGAATGGCACGCTTATGGGACCAGAGAGCAGTACAGCAGGGAGGAAGGTCAAGCAAAAACCAACAAGCTAGCTCTCAGGCTGAGTGGAAAGTATAGTATGCACTATCCAAATCTGATTCATTCTAACAAATGCCTGGTTGCACTCAGTGTATCTCATGGGTCTAGTTTTTACTGCTTTAGGAAACAATATTGTACGTGCTTTCTTCCTCTTCCTATGTTTTGGATTTGCAATCTATTTTGGATTTAAAGAATGTCCTGGGATTTCTCTTCCTGTTACTCACAATAATGAAATACTGTTTATGTACTTCAGAGTGGAAAGCTCTTCAAATAATTTTTTCCTTTGATTATCAGTCATTACCTGCTGCAGATTTTTTTCTTTTCTTTTTTTTTTTTTGGCTTTTATGACTCAGTCCTTTCATTGTGTACATACATTTGCTCCTTCCCGACTAACATCACATGCTACCTTTCACTCCTACAAATTTGGCACTTGTCCTTTAGAGCTTGCTTTTTCTTCCTGTGTTTTTCCTTCTCCTTGGGTAAGAATATAAGTTCTGTCATCCTGTTAACTCTATTCATAAGCACCTCTAAGCCTCAGTTTCAGACAGATTTAGTTGGGTTTTTTTCTTTTTTCACCTTGTTCCTGACATTTTATTCAACCATTGTTAGTATCTTTACTCCCTCCCATATCATAGATTATATCTTTGGCTTACTCTGCTCAGAATATACAAGCCATTGCTTCCTTCATTCTGTTTTCATTTACTCCATTGCCCTTCGTCCTCTTCCTTGTGTGGGTCTTAAGTCTTAGTTTGAATACTGAAGATCCCTCCTATATGATTTTCCCTGAATCACCAAAGCTATTCAAGTCTTTGAAGATAATGTTCCAGGCTTACAATTTTCTCCAGATCTATTCTGTTAGCTCTAACCCCACTGTAAAATTTTTCCAGCTTCCTGTTCTGAGAGGTTTCCCCAACATTGTTATTTATCTGCTTTTCTCTTTCATTCTGCCATTTCTCACCAAATATACATACCCTCTCTGGGATACAAAACTGCCTTGCTCATTTATCCACAAGCATATTTCACAGTTTTTTCCTGTGTGGTTTCCTCCTTACAATGACATCTGAGAAAGTAAAAGTTTTGCATACATAACTTGTCATAAAATCTGATTTCAGTTTTGGGTGAACTCTTTGCCTTGATTTTCAATGTGTTCTCTGGCTGTTTGGGCTACAAGGGCTCAGCCCATGGCTTTCATCAGCCTCCAGGAGTGCCACTTCTCTGGAGCCCTCTGGGGTGTAAATCACCTGTGTAGCCATAAGAGGGGGGCAGCAACAGTTTACACACCAAAAGGTTTTGGGGTCTGGGGTTATCCCTCCATTGCCATTCAGTTCTGCAGTGCCATGTGCACAGGTTCCACACCTGTGCATAGCTATTTTAATCCAGCTAACAAGAAATACAAATAATTCAGATTACTTAACTCTGCAGCTCAAACCTGTGAGTGTTTTGCTTGAGTGTTCCTGTACCCTATTAATTTTGGAAAAAGACTCATGCGATGCAAATTGTAGGCAACTCCAACATTAAGGTTTTTATTTAGGTAGTTCAGTCGTTACATGCTTAATTTTCCAGATTTGTATAAGCTTTTTAATTCTCATATTTTAGAAGAGAATCTAAGACTGGGCATCATGACCCACAGATTCTCTTTGCTTATATTCAGTGGCCTACTGGAAAACATTGTTTGTTTATTTACGGAGTGTGGGAAAACATTTTTAACTGAACTGCAGAACACAGGGCCTTTGGCTATCTATGCCCATTCATACAAGTCTGAGGCTTACACACATCAGAAAGGGTTTCCTTAAGACTCAAGACACCAGAACCCTGGTGTAAAGTGAGGTTGCTCATAGCATCTCTTGAATCTTCTGTTCTTCCTAAAAGATCATGCACCCAGAGGCAGAATCAAGGAAATCCAGACCTGGCAAGACAAAATTTCTGAAGCCAGAGATAGCCAAAACCTCTTTATGTATCATACAGAAAAATATATAGCGAAATAACTACCTAAAATGAAATGTTTAATAAGTTAACCACAAGATACCACTAAAAATCCCCAAATGATTATAATTTGCTGCTTTTATTACCTGTTTGGAGGATCATTCCTTTACAATTTTTGATGACTTAGCTGATCTTTTAAATATATTAAACTTCCTCTGTCCTCCTGACTGTTTTTTTTCCACTGAAGCCTCCGGATATTTGTCTCTCAATAATGATACAAACGGATGCAGCCACCCACACAGCCTTGTGGTCAGTCCTTCAGAGTCATCCTTGTCTGCTGTGAATGCCTACATGTTAGGACCCCTTTCTAAACCCACTTCCTAACTAACCGCAATGTCTGATTAGAGGGGCACTGCTAAGATAGCCAAGGAGAAATTATGAAACATGCGAGCAGGAGAAAAACTGCAGTTGATACTAGCAGTCAAATGTTGCAATGTTGATAACTGAAGAATCAGTACTAAGAGAAGGAAAAATCTTTTGCCTTCAGATGTTCTGTATGCAAATATCTGTCTTCTTTGGTCTTACATATCTCAGCTGCATATTGCTCAGAAGTTTGTTTAATGTGACCTAACAGTGGAAAGCTTCATTAGTTCATCTAGTGGTAACAGATATCAGATTTCTCATTAAAAGGGGCCAAAAATGTACTCAGTCCCACCAACACACATGGGAGCAGCAAGCTTTTAGTGCTTTCAAAAATGAGAGTCACCCACTTAAAACTAATTAATCCATAAAGCTTGACAAATGAATTGCAGCCACTAACTATGTGTTGATTACTTTTGTACTTATTTCACTTATTAAAGACCACAAATGGCTAGAAATGTCTGAGGAAAATGCATAGAGACTGTCTTCCCAAACCAAATAGGCTTTGGTCACAACCAAGCCTGGGCAGACTTGGGTAGCAGCGCTGATGTGATACAGCTGTTCTGCATAAATGGCACTGCTGACCCTGGGATGAGAGCTCAAAAAGCAGAGGTAGGAGTGCTGTCTGCTGCCTCTCCATCAGCTGCCCATCACTCTTCATCTGAGTGGGATCTTGACCTGGACTTGTGCCACCTTGGCAGCAGATCACCCATGTTCTCCTCTCCAGAGGTTTCTGCTGAAAATTCCTAAATCTCTCCAGAAGAGAGGTTCTGGGTGCAGAGATTAAGGCCAAAGACTCGTGTGCTCAGAGATGAAAATAGAACTTCAAGTGGGAAAGTTTCTTATTATGCAATGTTCACTTCAAATACTTGCATACACAAGGTTCCCCGCACCAGGTCATTCTTTGGAACAAACAGCTCTACTTCACTGAGGTCTGAAAAAACTAGTCACTTTGTGAGACATCCACACCCTTCATGACTGGGAGCATGAGCAAAGGCAGCTACTCTGGAAATCCCCCCGTTAACCTGCTCAGAGGCATCATCATGCTCACACCATAGGCACTGCAAATCTAGAGGACAAAATGTGTGCTGAGGTCATC
This sequence comes from Hemiprocne comata, assembly GCA_020745705.1. NCBI lineage: Eukaryota > Metazoa > Chordata > Aves > Apodiformes > Apodidae > Hemiprocne > Hemiprocne comata. Next base: position 67,128,071 of record CM036616.1, on the reverse strand, counting down.
TGGAAAATCCTTTACCAGCCTACCCAAAGGCAGCACAATAAGTAGCTGGCAGATGGAAGGGCCAGGGGAGAGGGGGGGAGGGTACATGTCTTCTGCAGAAACAGCAGCATGCCAGAACAACTGTCTGTCCTAGAGCAACACACACTGCTGGAGGGACGATGGTGTTGTGAATGGGGAGAAGAGCTGAGAAACAGCTTACGTCAGGTTCATGGAAGGTCTTAAGTAGGAGAGGATTTGAACAGGCACTTGCATATAAAGGTAGAGATGGAACAGAGCTTGCAAGAATTCACATTGTGCATGGTTGGAGGGATAATTACTGTCTGCGTGGTAATCTTACTATATGTGTAACAAAATCATGGAGTGGACCTGATTAACATCAACTTTACCTTTGCTCTGGGTTTTACTGTGTATTCTATGAGTATACATTCTTGACAAGAAGCAGTCCCGGTGTTGAAGAGATGTTAGTTCTGTTAATATATCCTTACTGGATAGGAACCAGTTGACCAAAGCATGTCAACAACAAAAAGAACTTAAGTGTTTATTCAAATAAACTGTATAGTTTCACTCTTGTGGTATTCATAGCATCTTTAAGATGCTATGAATTCCTCAGAGAAGGAAACTAATTTTTCCCTGTGAGAGCACCACAGCCAAAATAAAGAACTGTGCAAGCGGTATTAATTTGGATTTAGAGGGCTTCCAATCTACATTTGATGTGTCGTTTGTTCCACTAGAATATGCTTCAAAGTATTGTAAACAGCATTACTGTAATGTTGATTATTCTTTGTATGTAACTGATTTTAAAAGTTTCCATTTGGACACTGTAAGTTTTCTGTGTATTTTATGGCATGTGATGAACTGGTGCCATGTAGCATACCAGCACTGGAATGAGAGGAGACAGTAGAAGTTAGATAGATGCATAGTATTCTATGTATAGATTCTTTTTCCACGTGCTGTGTGGCAAAGTTAATGCAATGCTTTGGTGATGTTTTCTGAAGTATCCTACCTCTTCAGTTCCTTTCTCAGTGGTGATTTGCTAGTAGAATTCTGTGTGAATGGCTGTCCCCTTAACTTCTGGGTTTTTGTTTAGCTTTTACAGAAAGGAAGGGAATAGCCACTCCAGAGGCTGTGGTTGTACAGGCCCACACAACATCAATGCCTAAATGTACTTGATTATTAATTGATTGATAGATTGATTGATTGATTGATTGATGGATGATTTTGTACCACTTCTCAGAGCTGAAGCACCTGAGCTGCTAAATACAGAATTCTTTAAAAGTAAAGAGGAAGTGTTTTAGTATGACAAAATCAGTATGACTTTTATTTTGCAGCTTTATAGTTTATTATTCATACCTTTTTTAAATTGCCTTGTCACTGTGGCACTCTGAAACCAAATGAGTCTATTTCCAGTCAGACAACTTCATGTCCCAGGTTATTCCCATATGTTACAGCTTAGCTTTTTTATTTCAAATTTTTAATTTCAAATTATTCTCATAGTTTATTTCTCCAAGTACTGCAAGTGGACTCCAGCTTTCTGGAAAAGGATTCTTTATTTTACTCCTAAAAGGCTTTTCTGTGTTCTTTTTTTTAAGTTAAAAGACAGTTCTAGAGAGAAATTATGCTCTGTTTGTGATGTTCTGCTTCCCAACTGGGACGACTGGTTGAAGGATCAGGAGCACAAGTAGTGTTCTCCTATATCCCACTAGTTGCAGGGATTGATGAGGGGATAAACAGGAAGAGCCAGCAGATTAACTTCTGGCTCCAAGACTGGTGCAACCGGCAGGGCTTTATTTTCTTTGATCATGGGTTGATCTACAGGACACCAGGCATGCTGGCAACAGGTGGGAAAGCTTAACCCAAAGGGGAAGAAGGATCCTGGGACAAGAGTTAGCAGGACTCATTGAAAGAGCTTTAAACTAGGTTTGAAGGGGGTGGGGATGAAACCAGGCTTACAAGAGAGGGGACCCCAGGAGCTGCATGCCAGTGCTTGTGTGTAAAAGTGCTAGCAAGGTCTTGCAGTCTGTTGTCTCAATGGATGTGGGGGATGGTGATCCATGTGGAAGTGAAGACATGAGGTGTAGTGAAATGCTAGTAAAGCATGGTCAGGTGGGAATAAGGGCTTGTCCCCCCAAAAAGGTGGCAGGACCATTAGCCCAGCTGAAGTGCATCTACACCAATGCAAGCAGCATGGGCAACAAACAGGAGGAGCCGGAGGCCATTGTACAGCAAGAAAACTATGATATAGTTTCCATCACAGAAACATGGTGGGAAGACTCGCACAACTGGAGTGCTGCAATTGATGGCTACCTTTTCAGAAGGGAGAGGCAAGGAAGAAGAGGTAGTGGGGTGGCCCTCTATGTTAGGGATAGATTTGAATGCCTAGAACTTAACGTTGTGGGTAACAGTGTTGAGTGTTTATGGGTAAGAATCAAGAGGAAGGCCAATAAGGCAGACACCATGGTGGGAGTTTGTTACAGACGCCCCAACCAGGATGTAGTGGCTGATGAAATATTCAGTAAGCAGCTGGCAGAGGTCTCACGATTGCCAGCCCTTGGTCTCGCAGGGGACTTCAACTTCCCAGATGTCTGCTGGAAATATAGCACAGCAGAGAGGGAACAATCCCAGAGGTTTCTGGAGTGTGTGGAAGACAACTTCCTAACACAGCTGATGAGGGAACCAACTATGGAAAGTGCCCTGCTAGACCTGCTGCTTGGTAACAGAGAAGGTCTTGTGGGGGATGTAAAGGTTGGAGATAGTCTTGGGCAGAGTGATCATGAAATGATAGTTCTCAATTCTTGGAGAAGCAAAGGGGGGAGCCAGCAGAACTGCCACCTTGGACTTCTGAAGGGCAGATTTTGGCCTGTTTTGGAGCATGGTTGAGCATGTGCCCTGGGAGACAGTCCTGAAGGGCAAAAGAGCCCAGGAAGGCTGGCCATACTTCAAGGAGGAAGGCTTAAAGGCACAGGAGAATGCCATCCCCAGGACCCAAAAGATGAGCTGACAGGGGAGAAGACCAGCCTGGCTAAATAGAGAGCTTTGGCTGGACCTCAGGAAGAAAAGGAAAGTTTAAGACCTTTGGAAAAGGGGGTTGGCAACCTATGAGGAATAGTGAAGCTATGCAGGGGGAAAATTAGAAGGGCCAAGACTCAAGCAGAACTCAACTTGGCCACTGCCATTAAAGGTAACAAGAAGAGGTTTTTTTCAGTTTATCAATAGAAAAAGAAAGACTAGGGAAAATGTAGGCCCACTGATGAACGAGGTGGGTACCCTAGTGGTGGAAGACACAGAGAAGTCAGAGTTACTGAATGCCTTCTTTGCTTCAGTCTTCACTGCTAAAGCTGTCCCTCAAGAATCCCAGACCCTGGAGATAAGGCGAAAGGTATGGAGAGAGGAAGACTTTCCCTCAGTAGAGGAGGACCAGGTTAGATAATACTTGGCCAGACTGGACATACATAAGTCCATGGGCCCTGATGGGATGCACCTGCGAGTGCTGAGAGAGCTGGCAGATGATATTGCTGGGCCACGCTCCATCATCTTTGAAAGGTCATGGAGAACAGGAGAGGTGTCTGAGGGCCGGAGGAACACCAATATCACTCCAGTCTTCCAAAAGGGCAAGAAGGAGGACCCAGGGAACTACAGGCCAGTTAGTCTCACCTCTGTCCCTGGGAAGGTGATGGAGCGACATGTTCTGGATGTCATCTCTAAACATGTTGAAGAACAGGAAATTATTAGGAGTGGTCAACATGGATTTACCAAGGGTAAATCATGCTTGGCCAATCTGCTAGCCTTCTATGATGACATAGCTGGTTGGCTGGATGAGGGGAGAGCAGCAGATGTAATCTACCTTGACTTCAGCAAGGATTTTGACACTGTCTCCCATAGCATCCTCATTAGGAAACTGAGGGAGTGTGGGCTAGATGAGTGGACAGTGGGGTGGATTGAGAGCTGGCTGAGTGACAGAACTCAGAGGGTTGTGATTAATGGAGGAGGGTCAAGTTGGAGGCCTGTAACCAGTGGTGTCCCCCAGGGGTCAATACTCGGTCTGGCCTTGTTCAACATATTCATCAATGACCTGGACAAGGGGACAGAGTGTATCCTCAGCAAGTTTGCTGATGATACCAAACTGGGAGGGGTGGTGACACTCCAGAGGGCTGTGCTGCCATCCAGTATGACCTGGACAGGCTGGAGAGCCGGGCAGAGAAGAACCTAAGGAGGTTCAACAAGGAAAAGTGTACGGTCCTGCACCTGGGGAGGAAGAACCCCATGCACCAATATAGGTTAAGGGTGGACCTGCTGGAAAGCAGTTCTGGGAGTCCTGGTTGACCCACGAGCCAGTAATGTGCCCTTATGGCCAAGAATGCCAATGGAATCCTTGGATGCATAAGGAAGAGTGTGTCCTGTAGGTCGAAAGAGGTCATTCTGCCCCTCTGCGCTGCCCTGGTGAGGCCACATCTGGAATACTGTGTGCAGTTCCGGGCTCCCCAGTTCAAGAGAGACAGGGAACTACTAGAGAGAGTCCAGTGGAGGGTAACAGAGGTGATTGGGGAATTAGAGCATCTCCCTTATGAGGAAAGGCTGAGAGAGCTGGGACTCCTTAGTTTGGAGAGGAGAAGGCTGAGGGGAGACCTTATTAAAGCCTCTAAAGTATCTAAAGGGTGGGTGCAGGGAGGATGGAGACAGACTCTTTTCAGTAGTTCCCAGTGACAGGACAAGGGGCAACAGTGCCAAGCTGGCACATAGAAGTTCCATTTAAATATGAGGAAAAACTTCTTTACAGTGAGGGTGACAGAGCACTGGGACAGGCTGCCCAGGGAGGGTGTGGAGTGTCCTCCTCTGGAGATATTCGAGACCTGCCTGGATGCAGTCCTGTGCGATGTGTTCTAGGGGATCCTGCTTTAGCAGAGGAGTTGGACTGGATGATCTCTAGAGGTCCCTTCAAACTCTGACAATTCCATGATTCCATGAACTGGCAGGTGTGGGCTTAACCGTGTTTACTCATGCTGTTGGTCCCTTGGCTCATACTCTCCCCACTTTGACTTGGAGACAGCTGCTGGAAACGTGCTCCAATGGTGCGTTTCCACAGACCAAACCAGTGACCAGGCCAGTGTACTCACATCACACTTCACCTGGTAGCAGCCTGCCTTTCCCATGCACTCTGCACACAATCAGAATCCTGCCTGGGTCCAGCAAAGGTCTTGGCTTCGGAGAGGTTGCTGCACTCCACCATCCCACCATGCTCCCAGTGTGACAGCTGGGTTATCTGCCAATTGAACTGTGCTGCCATCACTCATGGAGAAGCCAGGATGGGACCAAACACACAGCTTGATTCAACAGGCACTCATAGATGGCCCACAGTTCCCTGCAGATTTAACAAAAGTCACTCTTCCCAAGAGTGAATTCCCTCAGTTCTCCAGACTAGCCATCAATTTGTGTCAAAAGGGGCAACTCTCCAGAATAAAAGGATTGACGTCTTGGAAGAAACTCAGGACTTGCAAGATGTTTTGAGTCACTCCTCCGGTTGCTTAATGCTGCTGTTGTGTGCGTGTCTTTTGTGCACTGACCAAGTAAATACCTCCTTTTTAAACTTGAAATCTCAAAAGGGAAATAGTTCCTGCCTCCAAATCAAGTTTTAACATGGAATACAAAGTCCTAAACGTGGTCAGGACAAAAGGTCAAAAATTAGGAAAAAAATTTAAAGTGGAAATTTGGAAATGTCAAATGTCATAAAGAGTTTGGGTTTGATTTTGACCATAACTTTATGTCAATAATATTTAATATATAAATTATATATATATATGCTGATTTAATTGTAAATTATCTTTAAATGAAAATTATTTTAGAAAGAAAGATTATACTTTTTTGAATTGTCAACTAAAAAGAAAACTAAATCATTTTGACTTGGGAAATGTTCTTATAACTAAATTTTCCTTATTAAAAGCTTAGGTGAAAACATATGGTATGTTTTTGGCAAAAGATTCTTCTTCTCAAAACCCACCAACCAGATTAATTTACTAATAAAATTCAACCTAAGAACAGGCACAGTGTAGACTTTCACACTTCCTAAGTAGTTTGAGACACATCGTTACTCTTGATGAAAAGTAAAGCTCTGTAGTGCTCTGTAGTGGCTCAAAATAACACCTTCTGCTGCGGTCAAACAGGAAGAATAATATCAACCATTTTGTTCTCAATATTGGTGTCACTTACTCAAGACAATTATAGAAAACCCTTACCAAGAGGCCGGGGCCGGAAACAGAGATAAAAGTGTTAACTATGGAAGCTCTCAGGATGAGAGTTTGAGGGATTTCTGTGGGATTTTGTTGTTATGTGAAATCTCATCTGAGCAATACATTGCCAGTGGAACATACATACAGACCTGCATCCTGGGATCGGCCTGTCTTTAATGGGCTGTTTTGTATAAAACCAGACGTATGCACCATAAAGCTCTTATCTGCTTGTTTCTTGGTTATACTTACACATTACCATGTCATTGAGGATGTATCATACAATTCATGATGAATCAGATGGAGAAAGGTTAGGTAAACACTTCTAGTTATTACAATAACCTTGAATTGCATTGAACTTTCTGACAGATTAAATAATAAAATGTTCTCACCTTTGTCCTTTAACTCATCAAACTACAGACTACTTTTAAATCTCCAGCCAATAGTTCCTAGAGAAATGTCTTTCACACATCTCCAGCTCTGCACTGGCCCATGGAGCTCTTCGCTTTACTGCCACAGCACCAGTGCCTGGTGTGGATGTGGGCTTCAGAGGGAGAGCAAGGAGATGTCTGGAGCTGACTTTCTCTGTCCCAGTGATGAGGGCAAGCCTGAGCATTGGGGATAAATTCACTAGAGCAGAATGCACAGAGACTGTGCAGAGTAACTGCACTTTCAGCTAGACAAGATAAAATAGCAAAGGAAGCAGGCTGAGTAAAAGTTTATGAGAAAGTGTAAAAAACCTTTAAAAAATGTTGTATAAAAATTCCACTACCTTGTGTTTGAGGTGAAACAATTCATGGGTTACACTAGCTCTTCTTTTACCATTAAAATGAAATAATACAATCAGCCCTCCAATAAAACAGGTTGAGAGTCCTCTGCTTGATAGCTGTAGAAGCACTGAAACTCCTGATAAACAAGTATCTGTTTTCACTAAGTTTCGAGTTCAGACACACTAGGAAGTAAAATTTCCCCTTACACAGGATGAAATAAGGAAATCATCAGTTACCTTAGCAACACTTAAAAAAAACCCATGTGCACCTATCCAAAGGGCAACTAATCTAATTATAAATTATTGTAAAGGTTATGTGAACGACAGTAGCAAGGGGAAGCCATGATTCATTATTTTAGTCTATGGGAAACAGTATTGCCATTGTATTCCTGCTCAGGCTGCTCTGCCGCTGCCTTCTGCTGACTGCCTGCCAAGGGCTCCAATATATCTCCCAGGACTGAGCAAAATGTGTCTGCTGAAAAACCTGACCCAGGGTTCCTGAGAGTCCAACCTGCCATTTGCTTGTTCAGTCCTATGTGTTTTCCAGGCATGAAACCTTTCAAAACGATTTCAAATCCCTCCACGTGAGCACTGCTCAGGGCTGCCTACCCTTAAAATCACTGTCTGCACCTTAATAACCACACAGGTGATGGGCAGCCATGTATGCTTATACCATAGTTACAGATTAATACCACTTAATTACAGGGTGGTTTTAGCTAGTATTGGATGACCGGTTGGACACATGGCGCCAAGGAAAAGCCTTGCCCCTCAAAACTTTTCTGAAAGCACCTCATGAGCAATTTTACTCTCAATTTACCCTATAGTCAGTGTGAGCACTTTGGAGGCTGTGTCCCCCAAAGCAAAAGAGGTCTCACCACAGAACTCAGCTTTTAACTCTGCTACAAGTTTTACCAGAAAGACATAGGGTTCCAAAAGCTGCTGACTGGGCTGTGGATAGCAGGCACGGAGAAGCACTGGGATGGATGGCAAAAGGGGAGGACTCTGGGTTTCACAAATAAGTGAGTTCTCTGGCAGGGGAAGCATTCTGTTCCCTTCGGCGGGAACACAATTTAAAATAGGTAAAGCATAACTTCAGCTTCATTGTTTTCTAAACATGATCCTTATTCAACAGGAAGAAACACAGGAACTTACAGGTTGCATCTTCCTTAAATTGTTTCCGGTACTCCTAAATTAATGCAAAAAATCCTTTCCTGGCCAGGTTGCTTAAAACAGCTAAGAGTCACTGTGAAATGAGCTTGACATCTTCACCCAGTTTTTCAGCCTGCCCTTCCTGAAAAGTCATGAGTGCAAACTGTGACCCTAATACAGGGGTGGTGGGCATGAATGCTTGGTTAGGTTTTATTTAGAATTCCATGACGTTTTGTCCTCCTGGGACTGCTCTGGGTGTGCAAACTCCCCTTGGTTTCTACGGTGCCAAGGAGAGTCTGCCCTTCCCTCAAGCAGGAAGCAGTTGTGCCCACCCCTCAGCCTTGGGACCTCCATGGGATACCTCGTGTTGCTGAGCAGGGGGAGCACCCCAGCAATGTCCCAGTGGGCTGCAGGATGTACTCACCTACCTCCACACGACCTGCTGTCCTCCATAAGGATATGCCAGAATGACACATTTCCTACAGATTGCCATCCTTGCTGCAGAAGACAGTTTCTGGGCTCAAACTGGGAAAAATTTTTCTGGAAAATCCCTGGAGTCCCACCAGTCCTACTGCATTGCACCAGTTCAGCCAGGCACAACCCTTGTTTAGAAGGTGGAAGAATATCTGGTGAGATGGAGAAGCTAAGAGGATGGCTTTCCATTGCCTTCACACCCAAGTGCGCTGTCTTTACCTGAGCAAAATGCAGGCAAAAAGCATTTTGTGCTGGTGTGGTAGAATTTTACAATGGTGTTCACAGGTGTGTAAGAATAGCAAAGCATCATGCCTTAAAATGCAGTTCAGAGGAAGAAAATTAACCAGACATACAGGCAATGTGCTTAACTGTCTCCAAGGAAAGGCAAAAGGGACTGTCAGTATGAGCCTGAAAAAATAACCTGGGCTGAGAAGGAAATATTCCATTTCAGTGGCTTGGAGACTGCTTCCTCCATTTCTCTCCCACTCCTGGAAGGCAATTTTGACACCTTCACCCACCTCTGGTTTCCTTGGCACCCCAGAGAGCCAGAAGGACCACATTCCTCTCCAAGCAGCCTCCCAGAGTCAGAGAACAGGAGAGTGATACATTCCTGCTTGCGCAGCACAAGCAAGGATCCCTTGGTCTCTCCCTGTCCAAGTCACTATAGGAAGCTTCAGACTTTTCTGGCACTGCCTGAACAAGGAGCTGCAAATAGTTCCTGCAAGCAGAGTATCAGCCTTGTTTCATCGAGATATTTATTATCCAACATTACAAACGGGAAACGGAGGTACGGGGGAGTTGCAAGGTCACACAGGAAACGTGCAGCTCAGATGGAAATAAAAACATGGGTCTCCTGACTACTGTGACCAACAAGCTCTTTCCTTTCTTCATTAAGAAAGGCTGTTCTGCAAAATGTCTCTCATTTCTCTGGCAGGACAGGAGTGGTTTGTCTGCAGAAATCTGTATGATTTTGTTACTATTATTCTGTCCTTTTCAGAATGCTGTTCAGAAAGTGTTCAAAAAGGAAAATCTCAGCTCTGAGTCATATTCTTTCTGCCTTAACCTTCTGTGCAGAGAAAAAGTTGTTGAATCTGCCTCAGAGGTGTATGACAGGAATTCTCAGTTGTACTTCAAACAACCAGATCTCTGTTCCTTTCAAACTGTGCTAAACCTGGGCTGTGATGTCTCAATATTAACAGTAATCTAACTGATAGCCAGCAGGAGGAGAAATAGACCAATGTGTGATCTTCCATGTAAGAAATATAACAAAAGTGTTTTTTATGGAAATATGAGATTAATGGGAGCCTGGGTGGAGTAGGAACATGGAATCAACCTCAACAGCCATTTTGCAGCAGAGCACTTTTTGAGCTTCAAGCGGTCTGCTGGCATCTCTGTTGCTCTTCCAAAGCCTGGCTTGACCTGGCCCTCTGTCCACAGCTTTCAGGCTTGTGAGACTGCACCTGTCTGTGTTTTCTGTTTGGCCATTCCGGGTTTGTAACATGCCTGTTAAGCAGCAAACATATACAGGTGCTGTCACACCTCTCCGCACAAATTTTATTTTGCTTTTCTTGGACTCACTTGGGTGCTATGCAGGACTGCAGTGCCTCTGGTGGCATGCCATGACTCTGGGTCCCTCACAGCCCCAGTGGCATCAGACAAAAGGACCTGCAAGGAGGAAATCTGCAGGAAACCACACCTGTTTTCAAATGTGTAGAAGTTACTTAGAAACTGAAAGACTTGGGAGTTTCACTGAGATTGGCACCCTCGTTCTTTGTGTAGGCCGCTGGGATTCAACCATCAAAGCTAGCAGTCGTACAATCTGCTGCTGTATAGAAGCACAAAGCAAATTCCTCCCAAAGGGTGCAGCCGGCCAACAGGGATGGAGGTTGCTTGCTTGTCTTGTCAGGACTGAAGGAGTCAGGGTCAGGTGAAGCCTTGAGGAAGCACAGAGAGCCCTTGCCTTTCCCAGTGGCTGCTGGGCACACTGGGGATGCGGAAACCTGCCAGCAGTGCCGTCGATGACTTCACAGCCCTGCTTACTCCCATCCATGATTCTTCCAGAACCTCCAACCCATTGCACTCGAAGTAGTACAGCCCTGAGCAAATGTTTTTTTTAATCTGTGACAGCCATCTCCCCTTGGCTTTAGCTTGGTCTTAAAAAAAAAAAAAGGTGCTTCCTTGAGGGTTACCTGTTTCCTTCAGTGTGGGAGTGGGGCTTTCTTTCAGTTTCTTCACATTGGACAGCTTTCTGTGGCAAGGCAAAAAATTAAGTAGGATGAGGATATGTTGCGTCATCATAAAATCAATCTAGAGAGTTCAGCACGGGCCATGGAAGTATACCCTGAATCTACTGTGAAAGATCAACGTTAGAACATGCACCAGGATGAAAAATTGGATCCTCACTTGTAAATCTAGCAAAGAAACATCTCTTCCAAACTGTAATAAAGGAGACAACGTGAGAGGAATTGTGGACTGGTGCTCCCAATGCCTTGTCTGAATCACTGATCTGCACTTCAAACAAGAGTGTTTGCTGCAGAAGAGAATTTATACTAAAATAATTTTATACTGACGTGCCTTTGCCACTATGCAATAATATGTAGCACTATGCCAATAAATTACTTTTAAAGGCAAGAATAATGGAGCAATGTCATGTGAAAGGAAATGAGAAAGAGCATACGCCCTGATCCACATCTAAAGGCTTTGTTGCAAGTGAAACTTGGACTTCTGTGCTTACCAGAATACTTCTTTTTATGTCTTTGGTTCTGTTTCTGCACACAGCAGCGTCAGTGGTGAGCATCTCAGTGACTTACATGACACCACACCCATTCTTAAACTACTCTCCCTTTGATATAAGCACCCCGAGGGGCTTGGCCTTTTTTTGCTGTATCACACATATTCACAGGGCATAGTCACAGCAAGAAACACAGACTGCAGCCATTATCACCTAAAGATAAGGAGGAAAGGGTAAACTCACTAGTGTAACTTTTAATACACACTGATGGTCACAGCCATCTCACAGGAAGACTTATGTTTCAGGTTTATCTCCAGGAGAGGATAATTGCTGTGGAAAGGCTAGGGAAGGGATCCAGCCCAGCTGGTCCCTGCTTCATTGCTAGTGAAACGCTGGCCAAGAGAGCTGTGGGTTTGTACAATGACAACAGATCACATACTCTTCCTCCAGGATACTTTCATCACTTGCAAGAAAAGAGGGATAGTGCCCACCTAAAGCATTTTCCTAAAGCCTTAGTCAGCTTCCTTAAGCCCTCTCTTCCCATTCCCCCTCGAGTCTAAACAAAGCTGAGTGAAAGGAGAGGAGCTTCACAAAGCTGTCCTGTAACCCTCACTTACATAACTTTGTTACTCTTGAGGCCTCACCTTAGGTGTCTAACAGGGAGCAGTACATTCCTCTTATTTAGATGAATTTCAGGCAATGTCTAAAAGTTGATAAGGAAATTTTTAATTGTTTCTTCTCATGCAGCTGCTGTACATTCAGTGTGTGGCTTGAAAATTATCAGAGGAACGTTGATGCAGTTCAGCACAAAGTATTAGTTTCCTTTTATGAAGTCTATTTGGCATTTTCTGTTCAACTGGGCAAGTGAATAGCAGGTACAATTTATGTAATAAAGCAAAAATCCAGCCTCAGTAGGAGTAGATAAAATCACAGAATCACAGAATGTTAGGGGTTGGAAGGGACCTTGAAAGATGTTCTAGTCCAACCCCCCTGCCAGGGCAGGGTCACCTAGGGCAGACCACACAGGAACACGTCCAGGCAGGTTTTTAATGTCTCCAGAGAAGAAGACTCCATAACCTCTCTGAGCAGCCTGTCCAGTGTTCTGTCACCCTCATAGTGAAAAAGTTTTTCTTTATGTTTACATGGAACCTCGTATGTTCCAGCTTGCACCCATTGCCCCCTGTGCTATCATTGGACTTCCCTGAGAAGAGCCTGGCTCCGTCCTTCTGACACTCACCCTTTAGATATTTATAAACATGAGTGAGGTCCCCCCTCATTCTTCTCCAGGCTAAAGAGACCCAGCTCCATCAGCCTTTCCTCATAAGGGAGATGTTTCACTCCCTTAACCATCTTTGTGGCTCTGCGCTGGACTCTTTCAAGCAGTTCCCTGCCCTTCTTGAGCAGAGAAGCCCAGAACTGGACACAATATTCCAGATGCGGCCTCACCAAGGCAGAGAAAAAGGAGAGGAGAACCTCTCTCAACCTACTAACCACACCCCTCCTAATACACCCCAGGATGCCATTGGTCTTCTTGGCCACAAGGGCACATTGCTGGCTCCTGGTCATCCTTCTGTCTACCAGGACCCCCAAGTCCCTTTTGCCTACACTGCTCTCCAGCAGGTCAGCTCCCAACCTGTACTGATACAGGGGGTTGTTCTTCCCCAGATACAAGACTCTACACTTGCCCTTGTTGTATTTCATTAAATTTCTCTCCACCCAACTCTTCAGCCTGTCTAGGTCTCATTGAATGGCAGCACAGCCTTCTGGTGTGTCAGCCACTCTTCCCAGTTTAGTGTCATCAGCAAACTTGCTGACAGTGCATTGTGCTCCTTCATCCAGGTTGTTGATGAATATATTGAATAGTGCTGGTCCCAATACTGACCCCTGAGGGACTCCACTAGATACAGGCCTCCAACTAGACTCTGTCCCATTGACCACAACTCTCTCTCTTCTTCTGCCCTTCTGGCTGCATTATCAGAAGGAACCTTGATTCTCTCCATGCAGCACAGATTCTGGTGCCTCTTGCAGGGCCACATAGCTATCAGCTGAAGAGAAAACCACTCTTCTGGCAAAAAGCATTATCCCAACTGCAGGGCAAGGTGCTGTGCCTGTAAGTATTAGCAAATTTATTTGATCAGATATATTTAAAACAGTTTTCCCAGAACATTTGTCAGATTTGTTCTTACCAGTTAGAACTTCATAGAGTCATAGAATGCCAGGTTGGAAGGGACCTCAAGGATCATCTGGTCCCACCTTTCTAGGTGTTACTATGCTTTATATGAGGTGGCTCAGCACCCTATCAGGCTGAGACTTAAAACTGTCCAATCTGAGGGTACCTACCACTTCCCTTGGGAGATTGTTCCAATGTTTGACTGTCCTCAAGGTGAAAAATTTACCTCTTGTGTCCAACTGGAATCTCCCCAGGAGCAACTCGTGCCCATTACCCCTTGTCTTTTCCATGTGACTCCTTGTAAACAGGGAATCTCCATCTTCTTGGTAGCGACAATAAGGTCTCCCCACAGCCTTCTTTTCTCAAGGCTGAACAAACCCAGTTTTCCCAGCCTCTCCTCACATGGCAGGTCCTCCAGTCCTCTAATCATCCCTGTGGCCCTTCTTTGGACCCTCTCCAGCCTGTGCGCATCCTTTTTGTAGACCAGGGACCAGAACTGAACACAGTACTCCAGATGTGGTCTGACAAGCGCCGAGCAGAGTGGGTGTGAGGGTTCCACCCCTCACAGAAGTAAATGTTTCCTGTAAAGAACTATTCATACTAGGGAGAGAAAAAATGGCTACCCCAAACTGTCAATCACTCACTCAAGGACACTGGCAAGGGCCAAGCCAACCGCAAGCCTGACAAGCACCCAGGTGGGAAACCTGCAACATTGTTGCCTGCCATGAACATTGTTAAGTGATTGGACTATAAGGCTAGCAAAACTGTTACCAAATTGGTGGAAACAATATGCAAATAAAGGATTGGAAAACATGCCAGTCAGGGAGCAAGGTGCCAGCCTCCAGGAACTATAAAGGAGCTGCCTGCCCATGCAGCGATGCTGCCTGTTGCTGCCTGCCTGCATGCCTGCTGCTGCAGTTGGTGTCAGCTGGTGACATCGTGAGCACTACGAAGACATCCTGCAACTGCAGATGCACAGAGGTTCCAGGAAAAGAAGACAAGAAGGAGAGAAATGGAGCTACAGGGCTCTACAATTGGTGGTTCGGTCACCAGTCAAGACCCCTGGAAGGGGAAACACTAGAAGAGCTGAACTATTGGAGCAAGGACTGGCAGGAAGATTGTGAGCTCAGCACCTGTCAGTCCCTGGGCTCTGAAATACTAAAAGAGCTAACATTCTCTGAGCTCTCTCTCCTCAAAGAGAAGATCAATCGCCACCCTCAAACCCAGTAGCGCTACATCTCATCTATGACAAGAGACTATCGTGCCTAACAGCTTCTCAAGGAGCCTCGATAACTCCCACCATCACATCGGGATAGTAAGCATACACACGCGTTCTCTCTGTCCTATCTCTCAGCGTATTCTTACCCCAATTATACTCAATTGGCCCCTACATCCACGCACAACTACAACCCCAGCAAGGGAGAAACAGTGGCACCTTCTATAACCTTCTCTACTATCATAGTCTCATCTACCTTTTCTAAATAAAGCGTTCTATACGGGAAATTATCAACAAGCGTATCCCTAAATTCAGTCTTCCTCCCCTGAGAAGTCTTTAATTTACACAGAGTTGTCAAGTAAATGCACATAAAATATAAAGTGTCTCTGTCTCCATTGTGTACAGGGGGAGCGTGCGTGCTTAAGGGTTTTTTTCGTGTATCGTCCCAGCATCAAACAAGCCGGTCCCAAAACCAGGGATGAACCCAAAATACAGTGGACTAACCACTCAAGCCCATTCCCCCCACGGTCTGGTCCCAAACTTTGGACCATGACAGCGGGATGATGGCTGCTTATCTCTGCTGGTGATGCCCTTGTTGATGCAACCCAGCATCCTGTTGGCTTTCCTTGCTGCTGCAGCACACTATTTACTCATGTTGAGCCTGTTATCCACCAAGACCCCCAGGTCCCTTTCCACAGGGCTGCTCTCCAGCCAGTCTGAACTGCACTCCTGGGTTACATGTTACCCAGTGCAAGACCTTACACATCTCCCTGTTGAACTTTGTAAGATTCCTGCTAGCCCACTCGTCCAGCCTGTCTAGGTCATCTGGAGGGTGGCTCTCCCTTCTGGGTGGTTGTTACCATCCTCAAGTAACAGAAGATTTTCCTGGTGCCTAAAGGGGATTTCCCACATTCCAGCACATGCTTGTTGTCTCCCTCCCTGTCACTGTGCAGAGCCTGGCTCCCTCTTCTCTGATTCCTCCCACCAGGCAGCTTCAACAGTAGTGAGGTCTCCCCTTGCCCTCTGCTTCCCAAGGCTGAGCCAGCCCATTGCCTTCCACCTCCCCTCTGGTTCCAGACACCATGAGGACCCACCACAGGACTCATTCCTGTATGTCAGCATTTGTTCTCTGCTGGGAGCCTGAATCTGAAGAGATCAAATATGCTCCTAGATATTTGTACTGGAAGAAAATGAGTTCCAGAAGCACATATGCTTACCTGTATTTTAATAATCAGATCAATAAAACAGGCATATGAATCACAACTTACTAATTGCCTGTCCTTTAAATCAGCTAAAGGCACCCTCAAGCTGAACACTGAAAATTCCTGTGGTTTTCAGATATCTTTTGTGTTATTAATTTGAGAGATTTTTTTAAAGAATTTGCTTTATTTAGCATAAGATGTGTTGTGGACAGGAATTATTGCTTGTTATTCCAGTCAGCGAAACAGAAAACTAATTTATTTTCTTCTTGCAAATGCTTCATACATTCCTGAAATTTTCCCCTTCTGACCACAGTGTTTTATTTGGCAATTGAGAAATATGAAAAGAATGCTTATAAAGTCATTGCTTATCAATCAGGAAGGCAAAGGACATAATTAAATTTATTTAAAAAGTAGCCTACATTCTAAATGGAGAAGACTATCAAATAAATATTGCCACAGTTTACAAGGTGAACAAAACTGATAAAATACTGCCAGAAAACTTCACAGGAATTTCAGCAACTAAAGGGGAATAATTTCAATGGATCGAATGTTTTAAAGAAATTAATAATAATTTTAAAAAATTATAATACAAAGAAAATAGGTGATTTTTTTGTCATAACAATTGTTCTGGGATGCATCTGAGTTCTACTCAGGTATTACTGTTCCCATGTCACAGAAGAACAATGTGTTTGTTTATCCTCAGGATATCCATCAAAAGAAGGAAGATACAGTATTATCTCTACCTTTTGGGTATGAGAAATAAAGAGAAGTGCTGCAGCTTACAGGGATGTCTGAAGCAAAGTGCAGAGCTAAGCCCCACTCTTGTAGTTCCCAGAGCAGTGCTTTAAATGATCCTCCCCAGAACAAATCCAAGGATAAACATTTCAGGATGGAGACTGACTTTAAAATGAGTATGAACACTGCATGCCTAGGACAAAATCAGATTTATCTGTGTTTTATAGTACCACCCTATACTTAAACATATCTTATTATAATACTTTCTCCCGGATCTGAAGCATAAATCGCTGGTAAACTCAATGCAGATTTAGCAGCCAAAAGCTCCTGAATTATTGACTCACTCTGCCCTAACTCTCTGCTTGGCCTTTATCAAACAGAAGCCCTATCCAAAAGTAATTTAGATCATCAAGCTTAAATAATGAAGCTTAATAACTGAACCATACACTTACATGTAAAGCTTGTTTCCCTCTAAT
The DNA here is from genome assembly GCA_020745705.1 of Hemiprocne comata. Classification (NCBI taxonomy): domain Eukaryota; kingdom Metazoa; phylum Chordata; class Aves; order Apodiformes; family Apodidae; genus Hemiprocne; species Hemiprocne comata. Next base: position 67,110,931 of record CM036616.1, on the reverse strand, counting down.
ATCTCTAGGCAACAGTTACCTCCACAAAGGCCTCTCATACATCAAACCTGAAAATGGCTTTCTCTGATGTAAGCACAGGCAAAATCCAGCACCACAAACCACGTGTGTTAAACAGCCGTCCTCTGTATGTGGCTCATAAGTCCCTCATTAACTCCCATTGATGAGAGTGGGCTAGGACAGCATGGCAGAGAAAGCATTCTAAACAATCAGGGCATAAATTTGCCCATGGACATAAACTAGACTGGCCTCCTTCTTACACTCAGCTGTTAACTGCCTTCAATCGTGCATGTTTACTGCAAAAGAAACTTGCAGATGGCTTGAAACATAGCTGTGATCGATGCTGGAGTTTAACGTGTTTCCACAAACAGAAGAATCCATCTTGACTCACCCTTCTAATAGCTCAGTTTTACAGGAATTATCCTGAAAAACGTGTTCCTTCTCATGAGTCAAGCTTATTTTATAAAGGAATTGCCAAAACAGTAAATACTGGGCTTTATAATAGACCCTTTTCTAAACAGTAAGTTTAGATATGTGGAACTTCAGCCTCTGAGTAAAAAGTTGAAGAATTACTGCCTGTCTCATCTATATATATACACTGCACTTAAGACAGAATTATTTAACCCTGTTGCTCTCTCTATGATAACAAAGTATAATGAAACATTTACTTGATCTTAATGGAGAAGAAACATGCTTATGCAAGGCTGTGTGAGATTTTGAAAGACCTGAAATGTTCACAATTTTTTATGGGAGGTGTACAAGGAGTTTTTTATTACATCTTGAAATGGGATGAAATTTTAGGTTATCTAGTTTTTTGTTTTTAAATTTTAGGTTTTCTAGTTAATCTTAAACCAGAAAATATTTTCATGAATGGGTGAGGGGGGGAGAAGGGCAGGGGAAAGCCCAGGTGGAGAAGCTGGGAGGCTGTGAGATCCTTCAAACCAAAGCTGCTGAATAGTGTATTACAAAGAGATAGATAAATATTTTATTTCATGCTACACGCTTACTTCCTTTGGCATGTCAGACCTACAGATAACTTAAATCCTGACTCAATTCTATAACAGTGGGATGTACACACAATTGCTGCCGTGACACGCATTAGGAGTATCAATGTCACTTACAGCATCCTTTTGCTTGACTTCCAATTATTGCAGTGGTGGTGAAAAATGGTTTGCTCTTTTAAAACATTGACTTTAACCAATGACTGTGCAGCTTTAAAAGTATTGCATACAGGAAATTAAAGAGAAGAAACTTATTTAAAATTAAACATGTAATGTGTCCTGCCAAAGATTGTTCATTATTCTTGACAATGTTCTTTCATAGCTTTGTTGCCATGCTTGTTTTCTTAATAAGATTCTAATTCTCTGTTCTGAGTCATTTCACACTGTTCTTGATGTACAGGATAATTGCATTATTACATAATAATCTATTAATCTGCATGCTGAAAAATTATATTACCTTCTCAGGAATTTTCATAGCAGGCTTGGCTACTGAAAACTCCTGTTACTCAGGTGTTCTTATTTCACTCCTTTACAGCACATTTTAACTAGAATATCACCAAGTATTATAATAATAATTTTAGCACACTTAAATTCAGTACCTGCCGTCTTTCTGAAGATAATCACCAAATTTCCGGACAAAGTCTAGGACTGAAAACCAACAAGCTCCTACCCAGGCAACAGTCACTGAATGATCAACACGGAGCATGAAGCAGATCTTTGCCTTCCCTCTCACACATCATTAGACTACTGTCCCCTCAAAGCTGGAACAGCAGTGTCCTCCTTCACCATAACCACACATACATCCATGATTAATATAGCCACTTCAGTTTCCAGCTGCCTCCCCCTTTGTTGCTCTCCTGAATTCTTAGCATTTTAATATTCCTCCATAATTCCTCCTTGACCATGGGAAAGGTCTGTTCTTTTATCTGTCACCATGCAGAAAATCTGTTTCAGTATTTTATTCCATTTGACATCTGGAAAAAGGTGATGAAAAACACACTGGTCACTTTAAGTGCTAGTATCCCTGGCAAGCACCCTGGCTTCTCTATTGAGCATCAAACCACAGACTGTTTTAGGTAACAGAAGTACACCCACCCACCTCCAGAGGACCAGTGAGAGAAATGCTGTCTGCGTGCTGACAGATATGTAGTAACCTGCTGTCTGAGATGAGGAGAGCATGTCACTGAGGAACACATGCAGTCCCTCACTAGGCATTGCTGCCCCAGCCTCTCCCCAGCTGCAGCCAGCTTCAGAGGCATGGAAGTAAAGCAGCACTTGTGCCAGTACAGGCTGGGCTGCAATACTGCTCCTCATTGACTCAGCTGTCAATCCTCTCAGCTTTGGAGGAGCTGATAATTGACACAGCGGGTCTCAGAGCCCCTGTGCTTCTCAGGAGGGAAAATACTCTTACACCATGAGGCAACATGCTTCTGTATGGACATACTTCTGTCCTGAGAGGCTTCAGAAGATCCATGCTACTGCCTTTGCTCCTCCCCCTTCCAGCTTTATGTGAGATCTCCACTGGGCCTGCAGATCTGGTCCTGGGAGGTGATGGGACAGACCTTTCCTTGGTGCCAGCAGACAGGCAAGGGGATTTGTACAGCTGAGCTGGGCTGCTCTTCCTGTCAGTGGTGATTTATTCCCTTATATTTCAAAGATTATAGTGCAGCAACTAATTAAATATGTATTGCCATCTATTACCCTTGTTTCTCGGACTGCACATGGTAGTACATGGACACTTCAGTGTCCATGGGCTGGACAGAAGTTACCTATCTATACCAGAGATGTCATTTGGCAGATATCAGCCAGGCTCACCTTTGCTTTTTGGCCTAATAGCCAACCTTTTGATTGTCCACTAGAAATCATTTACCAAGGTGCTGTTGTCTTCCTCCCCATTTGCAACAAGACATCACACCTTTACACTCTCTTCAGCTGTTCATCAATCACAACTCACATAAAAACAACCCAAAGCTGGTTGACTGGAAAAACTTAACTGCTGCCTTCAGGCACTGCCTGTTTTTCAGCTGACCATCATTGCTCCTTAGAGTCAGATGCTTTGCATCAAGCAGTGCCAGGGAAGGTCATGGAGCAGATCATCTTGAGTGCCATTATGCACCACTTACAGAACAACCAGGTGATTAGGTCCAGTCAAGCATGGGTTTGTGAAAGAAAGGTCCTGCTTGACTAATCTGATCTCTTTCCGCTACAAGATGACCCACCTGGTCGATGAGGAAAGGGCTGTGGATGTTGTCTACCTGGACTTCCATAAGGCCTTTGACACTGTCTCTCACAGGATTCTGATGAAAAACCTGGCTGCCCATGGCTTGGACAGGCACACACTCTGCTGCACAAAACACTGGCTGGATGGCCGGGCCCAGAGAGTGGTGGTGAATGGAGTTAAATCCAAGTGGCGGCTGGCCACAAGTGGGGTTCCTCAGGGATCACTATTTTGGGACCACTTATTTTTAACATTTTTATCAACGATCTTGATGAGAAAATAGAATGCACTCTCAGTAAGTTTGCAGACGACACCAAGTTGGGAGGGAATGTTGATCTGCCTGAGGGTAGGGAGGCTCTACAAAGAGACTTGGACAGACTAGATCAATGAGCCGAGGTCAACTGTATGAAGTTCAACAAGGCCAAGTGGTGGGTCCTGCACTTGGGCCACAAGAACCCCATGCAATGCTACAGGCTTGGGGAAGAGTGGCTGGAAAGCTGTCCAGCAGAAAGAGACCTGGGGGTTCTTATTGATAGGTGGCTGAATATGAGCCAGCAGTGTGCCCAGGTGGCCAAGAAGGCCAACAGCATCCTGGCCTGCATCAGTAATAGCATGGCCAGCAAGCATATGGAAGTAATCGTGCCTATACTCAGCACTGGTGAGGCTGCACCTCGAGTTCTGTGTTCAGCTGTGGGCCCCTCATTACAAGAAGGACATTGAGTTGCTGGAGCGTGCCCAAAGTAGGGCAATGAAGCTGGTGAAGGACCTTGAGAACAAGTCTTATGAGGAGTGGCTGAGGGAACTGGGACTGTAAATAGCCCTGAATTTACTTTTGCTTCAGACTTTACTTTACCTTACTGTTTACTTTTCTTCAGACTAAAGTCTGAAGAAAAGGAGGCTGAGGGGAGACCTCATCACCCTATACAACTACCTGAAAGGACATTGAAAAGAGGTAGGTGCTGGTCTCTTCTCACAAGTCACTGGTGATAGAACAAGAGGAAATGGCCTCAAGCTGCACCAGGGAAGGTTTAGACTAGACATTAGGAAGAACTTTTTCACTGAAAGTTTTGTCAGATATTGGAACATGCTGCCCAGGGAGGTGGTTGAGTCACCATCCCTGGATGTGTTTAAAAGTCGTCTGGATGTGGCAATTGGGAATATGGCTCAGTGCTGGACTTGGTAGTGTAGGGTTAATGGTTGGACTCAATGATCTTAAAGATCTTTTTGAACCTAAGTGGTTCTGTGATTAAGCTTCTACTCATTTAAACTTGGCCATTGGATGTTGAAGATCAACTTCTCGCCCTGAAGTCTTTCTCTCCTCCAAGGCACTAGTGAACTCCTGGAGAATCTTGTGTTGACAGCCACCATGAGCTCCAAGAAGACAAGGTCAACTTTGCTCTTGAAATGAAGGTCAGTCTGTTTCCAACAAGAACAGTCCAATTAAGCTTGCCAGGAGTGAAGGATCCCAGCCTTTCCTTTATCCCTGTGGAAAACAAGTGTGAGAATCCTTCCATTTGGATGTCAGTATGGTGCATACTCCCAAGAGCTCACCTGAGATCCCTTAACTAGCCCTCGCCAGAGCAAAATTACAACTGCAGGCAGATTTTAGATCTGCTCCAAAAATGGAGAACAGGAAAAAAAAAGATCTTGAAGTCCATATCAGAATTATATGGAAAATTTGCCTGTGCCTGTTGAAGTCTATAAACTGCTTTTCTTTAGCAGTTTAAACAGCCTAAAATAGATTGTTCTGGTGTTGTACAGATTGCTCTGTCTTACAGTTTTACTGCAGATGGTGAGGCAGCTGTTTACAAAGCTGTTAAGACAAAAAAGGGCAGGTTTTGCAATACCCTTCTAGTAGAATATGCACAGGAGTATTTTAGGAAATTCTGAAAGAAGGTGTGCAGTCCATGCACCACTGAAAGACTGACAGCCTTTGTTAGGTCATGGGATACCACCAAGAACATGTGAGGCTTGAAAGAATTTGCAGCTACTAGATTAATAATGAAAAAGGAAAATACAACAGGTTGTAACAAGTCTCCTTTCCATCTCTTCCTTTTGGTTTGGTTTTTTTATGTTTGTAACACATAGGCTTGTAATCCCTCTCAATATGTTGTAAAGAGACTGTGAGCTGTAATGTTCCAAATGTGTGATTTAGGGAAAAATAATTTCACTTTACTTGTATCCTTCTCTTTTTCATTTTATGTTGGAGGGACAAGACAGCATTTTTTCCTTAACACTTTCTGAGAAGTTACCACGCAGGCTCTATACATGTGTGTAATGGTATAGATTTTTGCTGATCTTATTGTATTACTAAATCCAGGAGCATAAGTTTAAGAATAATTCAGTGAACTCAAATCAGTTAACATTCACTACAGCTTTCTTTTTTTGCGTTATGTAAATTTAAAAAAGACATGCAGGCATTTTGTTCCTCTTTCAGGTAGACGCTGGCCCTTGGGAAAAACAGAGAATTTGAGACTAGGACATCGTGGAAGACCAAGGCCCCTGTGAAGGTCAGTGCAGCCTGTTCAAATGCTCTGCTTTCTGTGAGGTCTGAAGAAGCTGCTCCCATTAGTTTTTTCATTTCAGGTCCACTCTGTGGTTGCTGATCACTGTGGATAGAATGGAAGACAACTCTGCAGTGCTGTTAACAGTGTGGGTGCAGGTAGGGCAGCACTGAGGACGTGGAGCAGCAGGACTGGTGCTGAACCTGTGCCAGTCTAGCAGGCACTGAGTGATTCAAAGAAATCCATGGCATGCTTGCTATCATAAACTTTTTAGACCTTGTACTAATGATCAGAACACTGCCATAGTCCCAAGGCCAAGTAGAATAGATTTTATGACAAGGCTGTTTCATAGTGTGATAAAATATTTGCCTTGGCAGATTTTTGTTTCAAAGATAAATCCCCCTCCAGCTATTTCTGCAGTTTGTGTGCAGTGTAAAAGCTCAAGACTGTGCTTGACTGCAGATACTGTGAAGTGTGATTCAGACCGAAGTGAACCAAGAGCTTACAAACCAAGGTGGTGTTCATGCTGCCTCACATTTTTTCTGAGAGACAGATTTACTTCCAGCTTTCACTGACATATCTGTATGCAGTTACCCCACTTCCATAGATATGCAACTTACTTCCAACTTTTTGTGTGCCCAGTTGCAGACTTTGACTTATCGGCAAATTACTAAATGCATGACTGACAATATTCTGGGAGAAAGTGGCCCAATTCCTAAAAACAGTAAAGATCTTTGATACAACAGGTGTAGGATTTTTAATTGGACAGTCAAAGAAAACACATAAAATTATTTTAATTATACGTCAAATGATCTATGGACCTGAATAAGGCAAAGAAAGTGTTGTGCAGAATGTAGATATAACTATCTGCATGTTCAGTTGTGCTAATAGGAGTAATGCTAAATGCATTTGAAAAGCCTTGTCTTAGGGTCCCACCTGACACCTGTAAATGTATTCACTGCTAGTTATCTAGTTAAGAGTAGACTGGTTGCTCTCAGGCCACTAGAGAAGGCCAGATCACAGACACTGCTGAAATGTGTGTACCACCTCTAAGAGGAGCTACTCCTTCAGACCTGAGTCTGGCTTCTGCACAAAAAGCTCTGCAGTATCTGAGGTGCAGTTTCAGTGCAGAAAGGGAAAGGGGAAAATTTAATTGCAAAGTTTTAAGGCAGGATGGGAAACTTTCCTCAAGAGGGAGGCTTAGTCAGTGCCTGCCTTGTAATTTAATTTGCCAGCATGGAAGCTATCTAGGCTTCTCTGACCTGAAAGACTTAAAAGAAACAACATATCTAAGTAACACACAACAAATACTGTTGTGACTAAGCACAACAAAGAGAAACATGATTTGCAGCACCTTGCACTAATTACACTATCATCAGAGCCAGTTCATGCAACGAATTTTATTACCTCTTGATGTTCTAGATACAGGCAATCCTAACATGTAACTTTTGATACAGGTTTACACAGCACTAATGACAAAAGAGTGTGACCCCTCCTACTCCCACATCAGTTCAGCATGAAGTCTTATCTTCAATACATGTTCTCCTTTGCTTCACACTCACATGAGCTGTCTCCCATGCAAGACCCCTGCACGCCTTGGATGAAACCAGACTTCCAGCTTCACACCCAAAGCCCAGCTGAAGTTATTCCCTGGAAAGATCCCTGCTGACCAGGAAGTGCTGCTGGGGTTGTCTGTTCCCATCAGTCAGGGGGACCTTTGCCTTTCTCTTGGGACAGAACACTCCCTTCAGAAAAACCCACCATCAGTGCTACCACTTACTTAGGCAAAATCTGTTTTCACTTGGAGAAGGACTGGAGGATCAGCTTCTGCCCAGAAAGCAGCACCACACACTGTGAGCAGAAGAACCTATCCCTCCATGCACTGTTTGATGTTCCAGCCATAAATCACCTTTTCCCGCCTGTCATCCATGTTTAATTAATTGCCCTAGATGGAGTGGGAATCCTTGCAGAGTAACAACTCGTGACAATCACCTTATACAGTGGAAGAGAACCAAGCCACATCCTAGACACTTCCTACACATTTCAATTTCATGGAATTTAGCAGATGATGGGTTTTTCTAAAGTCCCCGACCGACTTACAGGACTGTAACTGGTTATTGAATTTGGTGGAACAGGTACATAAAACAACAAAAAGGCTCTTTCTGATTACATGGAATAGGAATTTTCCATCAGCTACTGAGTAACTGTATAAGGAAAGGAAGTATTATAGACAGCAACAGCAGCAAGAACAGCAGGCTGGCTGGTTAATCCTTTTTTTCATGCCCTTCTCAGGAATGAACAGGAAGTAAACATGCCCTGTGTGCAGACTCATCATACATTAGAGATCAAAAAGAAAATAAACTGATCTTCCAGATACCTCTTAATACCAAACATGCCTAAAAGTTATGCTTTCAAACATCCCAGGGCCAGAAGAGTAGGCTGCACTTTTACCATATAAGAGTCATTCATTCAGGAAGATACTTCATATTTTAAGGAAAAAGACAAAATGGTGTTTCACTCAGTGCATTCTATTATTTTAAATGGAAAGTTTTCCCTCACAGCAGTTCTACCCTGGAAGGTAATGACCTGACTTAGCCTGTCTGGCCAAACAAGGACTCAATGCTATCAAGCACATTCAAGCTTTTTGAGAGCAGGGAATTAAATTTGATCTGTTTTAATGGATGTTTCCCAGTATTGGTATTGTACCTGATTCAAGAATAAACATCTAGTAACAAATTTAACTAACAGCTTGTCTGGATCAACTGCAATTCACACTCTGTGCAGATGCAGAGAGACAGAAAAGTAAATCTGGACTCCATTCAAATACATAAAAGATCTCTTTCCTAGAGCTTGAGCAGACATCCCATTATGGTTAAACAGCAACTAATACAGAAGGCTGGAAGGGGTTGCTGCAGACAAGTGAAATACCTACAGCACATAAAATTTTATGGCCTACAGAACATGAAATCCTGAATTTTTAAGCAAGACCCTTTTGTTCTGTAATGGGAAAAAGAGATTTTACCTCCATTAGAGATCTTCCTCTTTGTGCTGGAAACAGCCCTCTAGTTCAGCTAGCTTACTACTGAAAACCTAGTCACAAAACTGTACTCAGCACAACTACAACTGAATTTACCAGAAATCACAAGCATACATTCAAGGGTATAAATGAACACCAGATAAATGGTTGTCTTTTACTCAATATTGTGGTTGTCCAAGTTGGTTTTTTCTCCTTCAGCTTGCAGAATTCTTATCTACTTTGTCTGAAGCAGCTTCCTTGCTAAGAATATCTTCTCAGATGAAGAGTAATAAACATCTTCAGTTACAAAACTACTGAGCAAAGGTTTAAAAAGGAAAAAAACCAAACACGATACTTTTTTTTTTTTTTACATTAGACTGGAATTGAAAAAAAAAAAAAAGGCGAGAGCAAGAGATAAAAAAATCTGGAGATAAACCACAGAACAAGTTTTCAAGGAACAAAGGCAGATGTGCACAAATCTCCATCACACCACAATCACACATTCCTTAAAAGTTCTCTAACCATTAGTTCAGCTATATTCTGAGTGCAGTTACAAGACACAAGACATGAGAAATGTCTGTGAAGTGTAACCCCATTGACAAATATGAGTGTTCCTTCCACACGTCATAAGTGCTTGCTTGTACAAATACAGAAGTTGGTGTGACTGCCACAGTGTGTGTCATTTATTTCTACTTCTCTGTGATGTGGCCCTGCCAAGGACAAGGAAGGTGGAAGTATGTTTTTCTTCATGTATGCTTCCTAATGGGTAGATGGAGTTGCTTGAAGTTGGCTTAGATGCTATAAACAATGTGCAACTTTGTTTGTAAAAATTCTGGGAATTATTGGCCATGGCCACATGCACAACCACAATGTCAAATACACTCTAGCCCCCTAGCTATTATCTTCTTTCCCTTGAATTGTGACTACTGTAGAAAAGCAAGTTGACAGGATTAAAGCTGTTTAATCACCAGTGGAAAATATTCTCTTCTACACACAGCAAACACTTACCATTTATTTCGGATATTTAAAAAATTTTATATATGCCATACTGCAACAGGAGCCACAAATTCTGGAGGAAAAAACCTACTGTCTTTCAAAATAAAAGTCTTGATTTTTTAAGCAATGTTGGGGAGTGGGGGGGAAGGACAAACAAATTTTAACATGTCCTTATTTATCTACAAACCACCCAATTAGGAGCACAACAGCTGCGTTCTTTGCTGCTTAAACTTCTCATCGTCCAAGCCTTTCAGATGTATCAGTTAACTAGTCAGAACAGCCCTGCTACAGTAGTAATGCACAAAAGTCCTTCATGAGAGATCTAGTTTGGGATGGGGACAATTAGGCCAATTTAGCTGCAAATGCAACAAAGATTAGCACAGCTTCAGCAGCTGAGGATGGATTCAGCCACACCATTGTAGATCTGGCACCACAATGGTGGAGACAATGACACCTGCAACCCAGCACACTGTTACTGGGTAGTGAGGGGAGGATCTCAGGGAAGAGCAACTTGGTTTGTTAAGTATTCGTGCATCTGTGTTTCATTAGAGGCTTACAACTGCAGCTGTAAGAAGATGGTGAGTCACACTTACACTCCCTTGGTGCTTTGTGACCTCGACAGTCTAGCTAGAAAAAGAACCAGTTTTTGGAAAGCTTAATCACTTCACCTGAGAGGGTGAGTGCAGGCTGTAGCTCAAAGCAATCTCAGGCTGCACACACAAGCACAAAACATCGCTGAGTGTGTCTTCCAAGTGAGTGGAAATTAGGAGGCAGAGGGGAGAGATGCTTTAAAGTGGGTAAGAGGCAGCAATGGCAAGACTTAAAAAAGGGGTCTTTAAAGCATGGCTTCCTCTTTTTATAGAAAATATGGAAAAAAGTGTGTTGAGAAAATGCTTGATATTTGCTGAAGACACAGTGTGAAAAAGTCAAGCAGATAATATCTGCTTTTAGTTATTTTTTAATTGTGGTAGTTGTGCATCTTCCACTACTTTGCACTCTGTTGTTGTGTTCCATAGTGTAATAAAGCTCTGTAATCTGAAACTTTTCAAAATTACTTTCTGGCCTTCCTTACTCAAAAGATCTTTCCAGCAGTTTGCTATGACTTACCTCCAGGAATGCTAGTCTTCTGGATCAGTGGCTTAGTTTGGGATACAGGAAGTATTTTTAGATTGACTTTTCTGGAGTATGTCATGTATTTAAGTCACTAGCACATGGAAGGCAAAACTCCTTACTTGTATTACTTATCTTGTTTTGTTTTGTTTTATACACAAAATTTATTTATTTTTTTCTGTTTGGAGATGCACAATGAGCAACATTTCTCAGAACTAACTTCATGTTGGTATAGAAAGTTCACATATTGTGGGAGGGTTTTTGTGCTTTCACATTAGCTCTCCCTCTTGCATGTTTGGCCTAAACTTCAGTGCAAAAAAAATCCCACTTAAAAACTTTCTTAAGAATACAAAACCATTCTTTCTGTTGAGCTCAAAAGCTCCCTCTGGTATTGACTGTCTTTTGGTCCTAATTTGTGCAACACCTTGCACTGTCATGTTCTGATACATGGCGAATGGTGCTAAATACTATAAATGTCACAACACATGTTAATTTAAGTGGAAACTTTTCACTGCATCTAACAACATATAATGATATCAATATACACTAGTACAACAGTAATAATGGCCTTTCAACTTATTTTATATACATGCATAATTTAGAAAATTTGCAAGAATAGAATGGTAATACTTGGATTTTTAAAAGCACATAAAAAGCATTCAAATTTGTATATCAAAAACTATGAAAGCTAATTATTTACTTTATTAATGCAATTTATTTTTCTTCCAAATTATTTTCATGAACTCACAGAATAATTCCAATTGGAAAAGTCCTCTGGAATTAATCTAACTCACTGCTTGAAGCAGGTCCAGTTAGATCAGGCTGCTGCAAGATTTGTCAAGTCAAATTTCAGTTTCTCCAAGGACAGAGATTCCACATCCTCTCTGGGCCCTGTTCCAATGTCTGATCACTCTTAAGAGTTTTTCCTAGTGTCTGATGGGGATTTTCCATGTTCCAGGTCATGTTCGTTGCATCTCATCCTGTTGCTGTGCACCACTGGGAAGAGTTTGGCTCCATTTTCTTTGCTCCCTCCCACCAGGCAGTTGCAGACAGCAGCAGGGTCTCCTCTTCCCCTCCTCTCCTCCAGGCTGAACCAGCTCAGTGTCCCTCACCTCCCCATGTGCATTCTGTGCTCCAGCCCTGACCATTGCTGAGACCCTTCTCTGGACCTGTCCAGGTCCCTCTGCATTCTGCCCTCCAGCATATCAATTGCTCCCCCCACCCCAGTTTGGTATTATTGCCAGCTTCCCAAGATTGCCATTCATCCCATCACCTGCATTGTCAATAAACAAGTTAAACTGTATTGTGGTGTTTCCTTCTTGCTCTATCCCAGGCTTTTGTTCCGTTGTTGCAGGCCTAAGGATGAAGAAAGACCTTGTCTGCTGCTGACATGGGGCACAAGCTTCTAGCCTCTCCCATCCCAAGGGTCTCCAAAATGCTCCTTGGCCTCTAACTCTTGCTTCTTCTTGTACTGTATGGCTTGAGCTTTTGCCTCCGCAGGATGCCAAAGAAGCCCCTGTGGAGATTCTGTTCCTCCATCCTGATGCCACACAGTCTGCTCATCTGCTCCCACCACTCTTGAAATTTCTTCTTCAAACATGAAATCTATCACTGAGATTCAGAGGCGACATGTCTTCCTTGTCGCCTCCACCAATATGAAGCTGAGTCACTGGACTTTAGGAAGCAATTAATATCATTTGGCAGTTTGACATTATCAAGAGCTGATACCTTGTCCAGACATGAGCATTTTCACACCTCCATCTGGCCTCACCTGACCCTGTGGGTGCCTTCCAAAGAGAGAGGCATCTCACAAAATGCCATGTTTCACAATAGGCATTTAAGATAAAGATTAATGTTCACACTACAAACATTTCTACATCAGTTCTGCCCTGAAGTTCATTTGAAGACAACAACATTTTGCTCTCTACAAGATGCTTGAGGGTTTTGCTGAGTGCAAATATTCTTAAGAGAAGCTTCTGGTACTAGACAAAAGCAGTAAATGATGCGTGACAGAGCTCATTGTAGGTGTAACCCCAGTGCCTTTTTTTAATGCCCTCCTGCAATGCAGACACCTCCTTGCTGCAGGGGTAGTTGTAACTGACTGCTTGGCTGTTAATAATCAGGCCATGTTTGCCTGGCTCTGCAGAGGAGCTCAAACGAAAGGGCTGTTCCTGCATGCCCTGGCAGTTTCCAGCAGCGTCACCCGCTGTGGCTCTGCTGGTGGAGGCCCCCGGTTTAGACAGTCAAGTGTAGGGGCACTCTCAAACATCACACCCACATGCAGAAATGATCACTGCCTGGCCTGTAACTCAGAGGGAAGGGAAAGGTTCAAACTATACAACAAAACCCGTTCAATGCCATAAAGCAAAAGTTCACGGTTCAAGCTCCTTCCTGCTGCTCACTATCTCCTCAGATTGCAATCAGCTGACAAAGAAAGAGAAAGTAACTGCAATTGAGTTTATTGAACCAATAAATGTTTTATCAGATAATAACCCAGATAGGTATTTTAATTCCATTGCTTATCTTTATTACAAGTATACTGACTGACTGCAATAAATTTGAAATACTTATCTGTGGAAAGGTCTTAAGGGTGAATACTATAAGGAAGACTATGTTCTCCAGAACCTGTAAACCCGAAAGTCCAGCTATATTTCCCAAAAATTCAATAAGGCTATTTTTTAAGCATAATTCCTCTCTCTTCAGTTTCCCTGAGAATGAAGCAGTGAAGGAAAAATTGTTGATCTGCTATCACAGAGTACCAGTTTCCAGAGCCATTGTTCACTGAGAGTTTGCAGTTCTGGACTCAGTCTATGGCCATCCCAGTTCTGACCTGAAGACAAACCAAGTTTTCCCATGCCTCAGGCAAGGGCTGTAACCACTGCATGATCATCTGAAGCGTCTTCTGCCAAAGTACACAGAAAAACAAAGAGACTTGTAGCTGCAAAAGCAGAAACATCTGATATGAACATATCTTTCTCATTTTGATGAGGAATTTCCAAATATTTCCACTAAAAATGCTTACCATCTCCTTTTCTGCCCTGTAACAAATAACCAAGACAAATACCTAATCTGGATATTCCCCAGCCATCTCTAGCCATGAGATGAGCTGCTCTGTACAGGCATTTTCATTGTCTCTGGCTGTCTTTGCCTGTAAAGATCTTCATTTCTTCTCCCTGAACAAGGAGCAGCTTCAACCAGATCTGTGATGAACCTGAAGAAAATGCTGGAGGCCAAAGACAACACTGGGATTGGAGGGAGGAGAGCTCAGGGAGGCTAACCTGAAATGATCACTTGTGTATACAGAGAACATCATCCTTGGCTTTGTAGAAACTGATCCCCTCACTACAACTATTGCCAGGACACTGAGTGTATTCAGGTGGTGATTTGGGGTACAGTTGCTTCCACAACTGTTGGGTCAGGGACTGTCACCTTCTCTACTTAGAAGAGTTGTATCACACTGCAGACAATTTTCTACTCTTTTTTTTTTTTTTCCCATATTAAGTGGTAAGGGTGATAAATCATGTGGATTCTGTGGGATATGTTATAAAGTCCAGGAATTAAAATTAATTGGCTTGAAGACATGATTTGAAAATGCCACATCAGCAACCTGTTAGACTTTCTTTTTCATTCCCCACCCACAGTCACCTGCTTTTTCAGACAGGCTAACAGTGGTAACAGGCTAGTTCAAGTTTCATACAGGTATGTCATTAAGAGCAACAAGAAAATCCTTCCTTAATCAGGAAGGATTAAGTCTATTCACTGCCAGAATGGCATAATGACTCATCTCCTGCATTAAGTAAGAGGCAACAACTTACTACAGAATTTCTCCCAGCCCTGCCACAGAGAGAATTTGGGATGAATTAAGTTAATCTACTGCAGAAACATGGCTCAAAACAATTTTTTAAGATTTTTAGTCCTGTCCTTGCCACAAATGGTGCCATTGACACATTCCCAAGCTTACAGAGGCAATGAAAAACAGAGCTTCCCTAATTGGGAGGAGAGGAGATGGAGCGGTAAAAATCTCTTCTGATAACATCAAACTTACATGCTAACTGCAGGTTGCCCTGGGTAGGCTTCTTATTGAGATTATCCTCTGCTCAAAAAAAAATAACCTATGCATACATTTATTAATGGCCACTTCTATGCTCATTTTCCCAATACATAGTCCCCTGTAAAAAGTTTGTGTAGTGACAATGAAACTGAGCCTAACTCATAACCTGTTTCCATTACACTAACATTTTCCAACACCTGATAGCAGGGTGTGAAAGTATGTAAGAGATTTAGTTAAGAGGCTATCTAATCTCTGTGAAGATGTGTATCCTCATCTAAAAGGTAAATAAATATCTGGTTTTTATGTTCTCAGCCAACCAGTTGTGTGTTACATGAACAACCTGAAACAGAAGACATTTCTTTGTCTTTGTGTGAGTTTGAAATATGCTAAGAAAACCAGTTGAAGGCAACAGGAAAATGACATTAGGAAATATATCAAGTACTTCAAGAGAAACCCTCAATACTACTGAGGAAAATCTCTGCCTTACTATGAAGAACTCATTTTTTCACCCAAGAAGCTGAACTCTGACTACACCTCTAGTTTTCTGTAGTCTGAGCTATGCTGCAGATTTGCTTTACACTGTTTTCTGTCATCTTCCTCTGTAGATCCTGCTGGATGGGAAGATTCCAAGGGGAGCTACCAGGGGCTACAAGGGCTTTCTCAAGCACCTGCCGGCAAGTGAGCTGGAGCCCTCTCCTTTTCATCTTCTATTCAGAATTGGTGAAAAACTCCATGAAAAATCTGATGAGTGAAAAGAGATCCTTCTTATTCCATGCCTGCATAAACGTGAACTCCTGAGTGTGGGAAATTTGGACTCAAGGACTGAGTCTGGATTGAACCTAAGTTTAGAGATATCCTCAAATCCAAACCTGAGTTACCTAATGCTTCAGTATCTGGTCCTTGGAGTGAAAACCAGAAGGCCAGAAGCAAGGAAAGGTCCCTGCACGTTGTCCTGGAGGAGTGAATACCAAAGGCAGCGGTGCAATAAAACCAGCTGCTAGGCAGGAAACAGTCTGTATCTTGGCAAATACTGTGCAGAAATGTGTGTCTGAAACCTCACTCCTTTCTTAAAAATGTCCATGACCAGGCAGTCACATCCCCCAGGACACAGAGCCCGGGACCTCCTGTGTAGATGAGCACTGGTCTTCAAAAAAACTGACGCAGGCAGAAGTGATCCCTGCAGCTAAGCTTGTAGACAGGTGCTGGGCTGGTCCAACCTGCATCATGCCTCACAGACCACCTGTGTCAAAGGATTCCACTAAGGCTTTAACTAAGGTATTCAGCCCTCCTCCCCTCTCCTATCACAGGATGCTGACGAAGCTACCTGCAGAGATTAATCAAAATATCCCACAGCTGTACTAAACAGCACCAATGGACAAAAGCCAGCATAAATTGACAACAATGGCAATGGTTTTTGTCCCTGGTCTCCTGCCTTGACCACTCAAAAACATTGGTATTGTGGCAGAAAGTAGGGAATTGGAGGAACACTGGTGTTCTTCCCATCCCCAGCTAAGACTCAGTATTTAATGAGGAGGATCTTTTTTTCACGAACAGAGGTGAACATTCATATGTGGGAGTAACAGGATTTCCCTCCACACCATACATCCAGGACACAGAAAGGGGCATGCGATTTATGTGTAGACAGAACAATTGGATTGGATGGCAGGTACTTATGATCCTGTATGAAGAAAATTACAGGGTATGAACCATTTTATGTGGGCTTTTTTTTTTCCCAGTAGATTTCTAGTTTAAATTTCCACTGATTCCTGAAAAGCACAAAGTGTACAGTTAACCTGTTGTTTTGGTTTGAGCAAGCTCTTTGCTGATTTTTTTTTTCTTTCAGTGAACTTTTTAGCAGCGCCAGTGGACTGATAATAACCAAGGTCACTTCTGGCTGTCTGCAGCCTCCCCCCCTACGGGGGAGCAGATTAGACTGAAGGCAGGATCAGCAAAACAGAATATTCCCTTCTCATAGTATTTTCTCTGTTTGGCTTTCAGTATAGGTTAAGACATCACGGAAGTCAAGCCACTCTCAAATATTTTAGACCTGATGAAGCTATAAAATTCTCAGATAGGTTTTTTTTTTGGGGGGGGTATTTTTCTAAACACTCAGATTTTTTCAAGATCAGCTTTAATGTACCTACATATTGTATTTATTACTATTTACTTTAATGTGCTGTCCACACTTTAGGATGGAGTAGGATTTTGCCAATAGTAGCTGTTGCGGACCGAGATAGGTAAAGCCGCGACCCAGTAGCAAACTCTACATATTTTTCGCAGCATCTTTGCCAAATGGCCATAAGTCTGTCTGGTAGATGGACAGTGAAGGCTAGTGGTCTATAACCACAGTCTTTCAAACAATATGAAAATAAATCTGCTCTGGAATATCTTTGATCTGCTAGCGAAGAAAGCATTTATTCACTGGGATGAAATAATAGGCATTCTTCAAATCATGACTACAAAATTTCTGAAGAGAAAACAAAGATGTCTCCTACTCCACGAAGAGGGACCGCATGGGCATCTCAAAACTCTGTACTATTTTTTAAGTCTGCAGGGCATTGGCACCTGTATCTTTGTCTCTGTGAGGAAATGAGTATGTTGTAGGCAGACAAGGGGCTCCTATGGCTGATGCAATTACAACTGCACACATCCCCAACTTGCTGCTCCTTCAAGGAGCACAACCTGGCAGTGCTCCTGCCCCTGTAGTGATGGCTCAGGTCTATCACGTGCAGCTTTAAGAAAAGGGTGGGCTGCAGCTCTCTCCTAGACCTCCTGCCTACCCAACAGGTGGCTTTCCTGGATGTTCTCTGATGACAGTAAGTTAACCAGAAACTTCCCAACAGCACTAATGTTAGGGTTTGCTTTCACTGAATTGAAAGCTCCTTTCAAAAGCAGCCTGTATATTTTTTTTTGCCTTTGCTGCCTTCCTTGTGGGGGAGAAAAAAAAAAACAAAAAGCCTGTAATACCTCTGCTATCTGTGAAAAGAATACACAGTCTTCTGTCACACATGATTTTACTCATCATTGCATCTCTCACTTTTCAAAATGGGATTTAGAGAACTTCCGGACAAGAATTTGCACATGCACTTCCCTGTTTCATTCCAGTCCAACTATTTTGCAGAGATTGCTCCCAGATGCTTTTACAGATTAATGAGATCTTTACTGGGAGCTTCCAATCAAATTTGCCTCCACCTTTTGACTTCTGGTTGGTTTTTTTTAATGCAGAACAGCTCCATAAATCTCAGTAGGTGTAAACTCAGCCCAGCTTCCATTACATCTCACCTTAAGATCCATTATGTAAAAATACTTCCCCCACAGCCCACCTCTGGCACACTGAAGAAAGCAGAGTACAGAGGCACATTTCCAGAGATTTCAACATCCCTGCTTTCCTTCTGACACCGATGTGGCTGGCTGTGGCACACCTGTGTGTGTCGTTGCCCTGGAGCAATAACCGTCCCGAAAAGCTGCAGGGATGCACCTCTGCCAAGGGCCCGTTCAGACTCATCTGCAGAATGACTGAGCAGAACCTCATGGCAGCAGAGATCCCAGGTCTGTGTGAAATGGAAAGAGATCTGGATGAATGAAGACCAGAGGAGGAGATGGTTGGTGTGAAATGGCCATCAAGAGGTTAACAACACAGCCCAGAAATGCTCTGGGATAATGCCATGCGCCAAACCTCCTTTCCTTCCTGTTCATTCAGCAGCAGCCTTCCCCACTGCACACTATTAGGATGCAGCTGAAATAAAAATAGCCTGTTCCCTGCAGTCCTCTGGATAGGCTTCAGCCAGCCAGGGTTTTTTTGTGCAGGGAGGGGGATGGACTAGTCAAGGAGGAGAAGGCTTTATCTGAGAAATCTCTTTCCAAGTCTTGCCACCTCAGGCAAGGGCAGCTGCCTGGCTATCTGCACTAACATCACAGTGCGCTGGAAGCCCAAATGTTTTGGCAGCCCCGACAAGATTCTCAAAGTCTCTTCCTTGCACTTGGGTCCTCTGTAGCACTCCAGAGCAGCCAGATGCTCTGTGCTGATCCTGTTTTCACTGGTGACAGAGAAACACCACCATTTGACATAAAGCTATGAGCCTGTTCAAACCACAGAACAAAGCAGCACAGTATTATTTGGAATTTTTCTCACCTTAAGCCATCTAAAAATCAGGAAATGAGGCTACCACAGCTGTTTAGGATACCTTTGCATTCAGAGAGTCTCTTTCAGGAGGCAGCTGCTACCATTTGTCTTAAACACTCACGTTCAGGTGAGTCTAATTTTTCCCTAAGAGTAGATTAATACAACCTCCAGCCCCCAGTATCTGGTATTTCCCATCGGTAAGTCCCACCCAAATGAAAATAGGTATTTGAGGCCTTCCTAAGAACTAGACACACACAACTCATAAAGTTATATTTGCAATAAAATGGTGGTGCCAACTCTTACCAATAACGGTGTATCTGAAATGACATAGCACCTAAGTCTCAGCAGAAGTTGGTGAGATCTGGTAGCAAGGGTTAGGGCTTTATGCTACTTTTTCAAATATCACAGCAGCTGCACATTGACCTTGGAAATCTCTGTCCAGTCCTGATGTCTGCACTTCACAGCACATTCTGGCAAAAAAAACGCAAGAACAATCCTTAGTCTTGAAAAATTTTCTTGTAATGAAATATACTTGAGAAATCTCACTGATTAACTAAAAAAAAAAAAACAAAAAACTTAAAGAATGATTTGGTCATAGCCTGTCAATACCTACTTTTGGGGAACATTTCCAATACTATATGCTGCTTTCAATCAAGTAAATAAAAAATGATTATGTCCTTCAATGGCTGGAAGCTAAAACTGAACAGAATCAAACCTACAACAAAGATGTATATTTTTTAAAGAACAAGGATTGGCCACTAAGGGAGTGATTGGTTCCCTGCCAGTGAAAGATTTTGAGCTTTGCTTGAAAGCTGAATAAGATTGATCTTTCCACAGACATACTGAAGGGCAACAGTGAGGTCAATAAAGAACTTATGAAGCAAATTTGGTGGTCTGTGCTGTTGAAGATAGCAGTAGTTACACTCTTTTCTCCCCAGATGCACAGTAAGTCTCTTTGCCTCGGTCTTTAGGACTTTCCTCAGGAGTTCTCTGTGCATCTCAAAAGACAGAAGGGAAGATAAAGGAACATGGGGAGGTATTACAGAATATCTGAGACAGTGATAGGTAATGGATGAACAAGTAATTCTTAAGTGTGTTTGTAGCAGAAAGCAAGAGAGTGCTTGAATTCAGCAAATGACAATGAAGAGATGCTCTACCTGTTTGATGTGACAATGACCATAAGAAGCAGATATTTGCAATCATTATGACACTGCAATATCTTATTCATCTCTTTCTAGTGAAATCCATAGTTAATAAAATAATAGATCCTCAAAAAAATAAACCTCGGTTGACATCTCAAGAGCTATGGCAGCCAGCAGTAAAAGAGAAGCAAGATACCCTTCTAGACTTTAAACCACAGAGGAGACACAAAAAATTACTTTTCATCCTCTTTCTCTAACTTCTGGGTTTTCCTGTCACCAAAGGAATTGAGAACTGTACCCAGACACTCCAAAATACGAGCATGCCATGTGCGTTGTTCACATCATCACAGTTCTCCCTGGAGCTGGGCTCCAGCTCTTCAGGTGTGAACAAGACCACACAGTGTTAGCAGCCAAAAAAAGACAATCCTGCCCCAACCCAGTAAAAAAAGCACAGCTGGTCAAGACTCATCAGGCAACATACACCTACATAGCTTAGAAAACCTGCAAATGGCAAACAAGGCTACAATCAAGTAAAAGAGGTGGAGATGTATTGATCGGTTCTCTGCAGTGTTCTCAAAATTCCCCGATAATGACAGAGGCCTGGTTATAATGAGACTGCTGGCAGAAACAGCATGTTTTCCTCCATCCGAGTGATTGGATGATCAGACTCGTATGATGGCCTTTGTGTGCTGACTCACCAGAGGGCAGCAGCTTTCCAGATGTGATGTCAGCCCATGAAAGTGCCAGACGTCCCTCTTACACTTCCGGTCCCACCGTCCTTTTTCACACTGCACCCTGATGTCAGCAATCCCATTTTGCATGCTCGGCTGGCAAGCTAAACATCGTACTGTTTTGGGATGACAGCAAGTCAGGTCACGTACCCAATACATGGTTAATCCACAGTTCAATCTCACGGTGTGGCTGTAGTAGCAAAACAAACTCATGCAATTAGTCTGCAATGAGTAAGTAACATGTCTAGGGTGATCTGCTGCCTCATGCAGACAGACTTTTCTGTCACTCCATGGCCAAGCAAAAAGATTTTTTTAAATACCCATTATTTTAGTGCTAGATATGCTGGTAGCAGGACACCTCTTCTTCTACCTAGTTTTCTACTTTTAACTGAAGGGTGGAGAAAATTACATTTATCCTCTATTAAGGCAGGCAAAAACTCTCTTTCAGGAGTATCCCGTGGCAGGGAGAAAATGTGACATCTGCATATTCCTGGTAATGAGCATGTCTGCAGACACACTTTGTTATTAGCCCCACTCCCTTTCCTATCCCCTTACTTCCCATGCCAAAATCAGGGTAATATTTCCCTCCCAGTGTTACGGTCAGGAGAGTTGCTGGGAGGTGCTGTATTACATGTGTTGTACAGCAGCTCAAAGCACAGCCAACAGGAAAGCTTCACTGCAGCAGCATTTCTCTTCTCACTGCCAGGCTTCTGGGTGGGCTGGTGTGAAACCAACACCTTGAAACGTCCATCGCACACTTGGTGCTGTCATTCATTACTAAACTGGAGATAAGTGAACTGCAGAGACTGCAGGACATAGCCTGTTCCCATTTCAGCTGAAGGGGAACCATGCGACTATTCACAGCAGGTACTGCAATGTGATGTGGAGAAAATGCCTATAGCATCCCTCCCAGGAGAGCCTGCCTGTTGAGGGAGTGCACGGGAGCTACCTCCCCTGAGTGGCCACCAGGATTCTGCACAAGCAGAAGCAGCAGCCATGGCACAGTTAGAGAAAAACGAAACCACTGGGGGTTGTTTTAAATACCTCTGCCTAGTGCAGTGCTCCTGGGAAGGGGAGAGGAATTGGAGCAAATATCATGGGAATGTGAAGTCTTATCAAAAAATCCCTATCAAGAGACTATAAGAATTTGTCAAGTACCAGGGAAGCGTGCCGTACGTGCGCAGGACTGCAGGGTGGAGCACAGTATGTTCACAGCAACAGGTTCAAAGTATAAACCCTTCCCATGCACCCCTTACACTTTAGACCAAACTCCTCAAAGATCCTTAAATGTTTGGTTTCATGTGGAAGCACTAACAGTTAATAGAAATCATGATCTCTGCATAACAGAGGGGACTTCCACCTTCCACCAGCAGATACCACTTACAGATTAATTATTTGGAGCTCAAATATGTATTTTGGTAGCTAATTGAACAGGAGCAGCAGTCCCAGGTGGAAACACAAATCTTTTTTGTTAGTCGCTGCACACATACACACCACCAAGAAAAGACAGGCCCTGCCCTAAGTCATTAGCTGTCTAAACATACTGGAGGAAGGAGGAGAAAGGAGGTATATGGAGGGGTAATAGAATTAGCCAAGGTCCTACCACAGTAGAGAGGGAGCAGGTCACAGCATGGTCTCTCCACTGTCATTTCTTCAGTTAGTGCTCACCAGCTTTCCCCTCCCTGCAGGGTCACCTCTCCGATATGATTTCTGGACCACCATGAGCGGTGATGTTACAGAGCAAAACACACCAATGGGGAAGGGATGGAGGTCCTCCAGCATCTCTAGGTAAACACAGCACACCAGTGGGAAACAGAATAAACATTTTCTTATGAAGGAGAAAACCCTTCCTCATGACCCTGTGGAGACAAGGGAGTGCTGTGGCTCACCCTCAGCAGTGGGACCAGTGGGACCTGGCCACCCAGCTGCTATGGCCACAGACCCACTCACTGGAGGACTCCCTCCAACCTCTCCAGGTTTTTTTAAATATTGGTAAGGGGGGAAAATAAGTTGGGATTGCAAAGACCATTGCTTTGGATTTATGAGAAAAGCACGTCTACCATGTATCAGATTGCATGGAAACATGTTTTTGCCCAAAGTGTAAATACTTTTTTTCCCAAGATCCTTGACAAGGAATTAAAAATCATGCAGCCAAACAAACATTTAAGCACAGTAAATTTTGGAGACTCCCTGACAGCTTTAACAAAGTTTATCCTCCCAGCAGACCCTGTCAAGCACTACCATATTGCTCACCCTCAGGAAGGGTGGCACAGAAGACTCACAAAACCTAGATTTAACAAGAGTGAGGGGATCTATTTTAATAAATAAGTAAGAGTCTTGTGTCTTCCTGGAGTCTGACTGGAATTCAGATATTGTTTGTCTTTTTCTCTCCCACAACACACATGTGATCTTATAATACTTTGAAAACCTTGAGCAAATACAATACTGCAAGTTAAACATTACATCAGTCAAATGTACCCATTACCATGACTTCAAAACAACTGCTCAGAAGAACTTAGATCTGGAAGCAAATATTTTAATGAGAAGTTTGGAGTAACCAGTCCTTACCATAGCTCACTAATAATTCACCTGCCAGCACTGTGAAGATTTTTGAATATAACACCACTCCTAGCCATTTCTACAGCTTCTTTTTGTTGGTGGGTGGTTGTTTTTTTTTCCCCCGTCTGAGAAGCCCAGTACATTGGACATCTGTTCACTATTTACCCAGGGCAATGCACTTGGCAAGCACAGCCAGTTCTGCTCATTTCATCCCGAGAGTAAAGCAGGGCACAGCAAGGCAGAGCCCCACTGCCAGTGTTAATGGCTGACATGGCACTATGACAATTTATACCAGGTAAAGATCTGTCCAAGGATGTTAAACCTGTTGCCAGGGCTGTGAAACAAGTCAGTGCAGAGCTGCTATTGAAGGGAGACACTTCATCTCTGGTCACCTCTGCTGACAGCACAGCACCTGGAGATTGGACTGCTGGCAGCACCCAGGGAAAATGCTGTAGGAAGGAAGTTTGTTGTCAGGGACCTCAAGAGTACTTTCCTTTCTTATTTAGAGATTTTAAAAACATCCCACGGGTCCACATACATGCATGCATTTGAGGCATTTCTAAAAATATTTATTTTCAAAATTGTAGACACTCATCCCCTTTATACTCAATTTCCTGTGAGCAACTATAAAACAAAGGAATTTAAATTCACAATTTTCAATTTCATTTAAATTTCTACATGTAGATTACTGATTGCTGACCCCATTAAAAACAATGCCAGAAACACTAGTGATCTCAGTAGAGTCAGGATTTTACCTAAAACAGTATGTGAACTCCTGCAGTTAACAGCTGAGCACAAACATCCTGAAAGTGGTACCTTTGCTTGCTTTTACAGCTTGGGGCTGAGGCAGATACTTTTTTAAGCTGAACATAGTCTTCAATATGCTGGCTTTGATCTCTATAGCTTTCTCAGTGTCACATTAAAGCAGTCCAATGAACATCCTTGTTTATAAAATAATGTCCTGCATAAGGTAAAAGTTTGTCTAAGCAATCCTTTAGAAAGGGTATTGATACAAATAGCCTGAAGTAATAGATATGCTTTTTATTAAAAGGGATGTCTGGATTATTTTATTTCACACAAACTGATGTTACCATAATTTAATTAACCATCTATGTTTGGGAGTATATTTTTCTTCTTTCAAACTTTAATAATGGATTTAATATTCCTCCTCTGTTGTCCTCAGAACTATATTTTAAGATTCTGTGACATTACTTCTTCAGTGACAAAATGGTTTCTTGACCCAAAATTAGATTTTCATTTCCATATCAAATCCAGTGCATTTATATTTACTTTAGTAATTTTCTCAGAGCTTTAATAAGGCAAAGCAACTTCATCTACTTAAAGCTTTGTTGAGTGGTTGTTACTGTTGTGTATAAGTGACAGAAGGAAAATGAAGTGACCAATAGTAATTTTCAGGATTTTATTTTTTAATTACAGAACTCTGCAACAGATTAAAAACCACTGCTGGAGTTCTACTAATAGAAGTGTGTTAATAGGACAGTACATGTACCTGTGAAAGCAATGGAAAGGTGCTCTAATGTTCTTTAGTATTGCTAGCTCCAGAAACAATGGGTTTTAACTGACTTTTTCTTCAGCAAACAGGGATTTTCAATAACATTTATTCATAGCCCATAAGCTTTGAGTCTATGTGGTCCACCAAAACCAGTAACAGAACCTTTGTTTATTTTAACAGAGATACAAATGCAAGCTCCACCCTGGCTTTGGAGCCAAGAGAAAGTGGGTGTCAGCCAGTGCTTTTACTTCGCTTCTGAAAAGATTTCTGAGCAGTATGAACTTCACGTTTCTCTCAGAAAACTCATTCCACTTCTCCTGGAGCACTGACATATAAACTTTGTAACATGAAAAACTGCCAGGCTTCACCATGTTTTGTTTTGACACACTCCTCCCCTTACTCCCCACCCCCACCTCCCCTGATGTAAAAATTGTGCAGAGAAGATCATTAAAAACATAAAGTTGTTGTTATAATTTAAAAGCTGGGTCCCCAGCACAGGCAGGTTCTCCGGCTGGTGAGAGGCAGATACTTCCACTTCTGTGAATCCTTTCTTGGGGAAGTTTGCCTGAAATATATGCAAGCATGGTGAAGTTAACTGACTTCAACTCAGGAACATGAACCAATATTACAACAAAATAGCACTAACTTTTTAGCAACCTGTAGCATAACAGCTATGGTTATTTGGTTTTAAAATTAAGGACTCCAGTGTTGTAAGAGTTATTCCCTGGCATTAACAGAAACTAGACTTTTTTGCATCTCATCTTCCGGGTACTACAGACCCCTGCTTTGGCACACTCAGTGGGTACAGAGCTATTCTTTTCTTCCCAAATGCCTTTCCACTTTTTGGCATTAAAAAGGGATATCTGTAATGTTTGCACTCTAATGGAAACCAGACATGGCAAGAATGAAAGCAGAGCCTGAATCCCACAAAGCAAACTTTGGCCCCAAAAGGCGTCAGTTAAGCTCGCTTTCCTCATCTGTCCCCTTCTGCCTGGATTCCTCTCTTAGCTAGACGAAGGTCTCCATAGCCACCAATATTTCCATGACATCTTTCTCTGCTGGTAAATGATGTGCATGGCCTCTCCTGAAATCAAATGTTGGTGGGACTGGAACAGCTGAAAGGAAGGTGCTGTGGGACCATCAAGACAGGCTGCTTCCTCCCTGTCTGTGAAGACCACATTTTTGGGGGCGTGTGCTGGAACTGCTGCAGTTCTTTGGTTTTCTTCTTGCAGGAACATGGCAGCTCCTCAGCTTCATTTTGCCCAGTGGTAGGCTTTGAAGTGATTTCCATTCACTTGTCTCAAGATACTGCACTGACAAGGAATAAAAGCCACCAGGCCTACTCCAAGCACAGCCATAACAATTGCTCTGTGGTTACAACCCAAAGCATGAGAAGCCCAGCACAGGCTCTGATGTGACGGCCTTGAGCTCGAAAGCCAGACACACACTCTAAACAAAATATTTCTCCCTGAAATACAAAGCTCCACAAAACTGATGCACTTTGTGGAAAATGAAATGGTGGTGGTATTTTGATGGGAAATTTCTTCTAAAAAATCTTTAATGTTCAATCACTATTTAAAGGTGCATTCTTTTTAATTAATAAAGTGTCTTTGATTTCAGTTAAAGAACTTTGAAATCAAAGCCTTTGGATCTCTCTGTCCGTGAAAAATATTGCTGTTTTGATTTTCTACCTAGGTTCTTTAATGCAGTCCGATAGCTGAGAAGCAGCAGGATGGAAACTGTGTTCCCACTCTACGGAGGGCTAGCCACAGGCCAAGAAAACCAAGCCTCATACAATAAACCTCACTCAACCTGTGTCAGCTCCATACAATGAGAGCCTTGGAGTTCTTTCAGATGACCCATCAGTACCCTCCCCACAAACCTTTGTTCATTCTCTCAGCCCCAGAAATTACCAGCAGCAGCTCATGCCCGTCATTTTCCTTCCCCTCCTTCCCCATGGGTATTTTCTCAACTGCAGGCTTCAGTTTGTTCCTCTGCAGAGGGGCAAAGAAGTCAAAGAGAGCTTTTTTAAGGGTTTTCCCTCACCAGAAGTCTTCTGAATGTTAATTTGCCCTGAAAATAACACCAAAAGCCAGGGTGCCCAAGTGCTTCTCTGTCACTACTGCTCTTGTTGTAGGAAGTAAGACACAAAATCTTGCAGTGGACAAGACCCCTGATAATGATTGACAAACTGGGTACGTGTACTCTTGGCTGTTTGACATACAATTATATTTAAGGCCCCATGCACATCACACACCTACTACGTGTTGTGGAGATATACATTTGTCCAGAGCAAATCCAGTCCCCACCAAAATAAAAATTGTGTTAGCAATACTGACAGATTTTAAATACTCATGTATTTAGCCTCTTGCTCTCAACCACTAACATTCAGGGCATTACAGGGTGTCTTGGAAAACAGCTTGCATTTTGCTCTCCTCCTCTGCATGAAACAGCTGAAGCTGTGTTTGTTTATAAAAATTGCCTAATAATTGAGAGCTTCCTTGCCAAGATTCAAGCTTGAAGCCAAGTGCAGAGACCATATTGACATCTTGGAGTGGGGGAAGGAGAATTTTTGGGTGAAAGAAATAAAAAAATCTGCTATCACAGCAAGAAAATAAAGAAAGATCAAAAAGCAAAGCACGTGAAAATGAGTGAGGGACTTGAAACATAAACATGGGGGGAGCATGTTTTTTTCCCATGGATATATTCTTGTATTACTGCTTCTAAGATCAACTTAAAGCAGCCACTTTTTTTTTTTTTCTAGAGAAGAGGATGAGAATAAATACAATTTTTTAGAAGCCCTGCTTTCATAGTTCCCTGCATTGAAAGTGTTAAAGACACTCAATTTCGGTGACATGATATTTTTAAAAACTTAGAGCATGAGACTTACAATTCAAAATCATCTTCAAAACACAGAGCATTAGCTTTTTCACAGGACCACTGACTTAAAGCAGCCAGCCCGCATAAAGCTGAACAGATAGTTTCCTGAACCCTCTCCATGAAAGCTGGCAAGACTGTTATCTGGCAGTTGCAGCATCACTCTGAGACTTCGAGCATCTGGGTACCTTTCCCAACTTTGTCCCAGTGCTCGTTTATGCACTTGGGAAAAGTAATTTACCTCTATGTGCCTCAATATTTCAAATGCAAAATTAAGAAAATAGCTTTATGCTACACCATGGTACTTATTTATACATGTACACATGGCCTTTATTGCTCCAGGCAGAAACATTTTTCTCATCTTCATTTGC
Source organism: Hemiprocne comata (assembly GCA_020745705.1). Lineage (NCBI taxonomy): Eukaryota > Metazoa > Chordata > Aves > Apodiformes > Apodidae > Hemiprocne > Hemiprocne comata. The sequence continues at coordinate 67,082,722 of CM036616.1, read as the reverse complement.
AAAAGCTGTTGAAATTCACTGAACTCTTCACTGATGTTAGTATTAAACACACATCCTTTTATGTTTAGTTTTCAATAAATAAATTTAGGATGCAGTACACCTCTAAAACCACCAGCTCAGTACAAATATTACTAAGGAGAAGAAAGCACCTGCCCAGCAGAAAAGGGGAGGCAATTCCTTGGAGCTTGGCATAGTTCATGTAAATACTGTGAGATGGATCTCTTGTCTTGCCTGGAATTTCAGGTCTGCCCTAGGCCCTTTGCAGTGGTGGGGGGAGCTTATCCTTTTCAAAATCCTCAGGTTTGAATCAAAAAATCAAGAATTCCCTTGAGACCAGTGTGTATGTTTGTTTATATTTTTTTCACCGTTCCCACTTTATGAAGGGTCAAAATGAACCACAGAGGTTAAATGATTTGACTACAAAATCTTTGGGCACAAATAGAAACTCCTGATGATTTACATCTCCAACCATTAGATCTAAGAATAAAGACCAGTGCCAAGCAGAGCCAGGTATCAGAGAAGTCCATCTCAGAAGGAGGAGGAAGTGCTCCAATGAATATGACAAGAGTGCATTCCTTTTAACTGAAAAGAAAGCTTTGCCCTTATGATGTACCCCCGTGACTTATAGAAACCTCTCAAGGAACCAGTTTTATGCAGCTGAGTTTTGAGTCTCTTTAGGCTAATGCACAATTTTCCTTCCCATTCTTTGACCTGAGAGGTACATCTCATAGCACACTGAGAGAGATGATGACACTGGTTACCAACGGGCAAAGTGGTGGGAGTTTCATAATCCTGGATAAGCCACTTGCATCTCTGCACTGTCTGCCAGTTTTTCATAATACCAGCTGGAATCAGTATCTGCAATCTGTGAGTGGTCCAAGGCTCATCTCAGTCACTGAGCTCCACAACTTACAGTGCTCTTCTTACACTGCAAAGTCAAAAAAGAGCAGTGCAGCCTTGCAGCCAAGTTTTCCACCTCAGGTGTCCGTCTTCCTGCTCCAAAGGAACATTACTAGTCTGTTAATACCCCATTCTGTGATTATTTTAAAAATTATTTTGGTTAGGCTGGATCATACCTGAAGGCTTCCCAAGAAAACTCCACAGCTTCTTGCATGCAAAACTTCTATTTCATGGAGTTCAGGCCCATTCTATTCTATTTCCTTTGTCTGTGCTCAAATTTGCTTCTAGTAAATAGTTTTGTTTTTCAGATGTAACCATTACGAAGAATTTCAGCCAGCCGGATGGAAATACCTTCACAAAATTACTGAGAAATGTCATGTAGTAATACTGTGAATGAGTTCCAGGAATTACTGAAAGTCACTTGCTACTGATTGCTTAGTAATATAGTACTTGAGGTTTCCTGTCACTAGTTCAGTTGTGCCAAAGCTTAAAAAACTAAAATGCAGTTTCACATCTTTGCAAATGCCTGCTTCTACCAGATCATTTTGCAAGAAGAATGGACCTGGTATTCAGGGATGCTTGAGGAAGACTGGAGGACCTTGCTTTACCCACTTTGTGACCAAACTGCTTGCAGAAACTAGCCATGAGAGCAAGAGCAGAAAGAATAACACAAAATAAAGTGCAGTGGGTATCATTCTCCCATTAATTCAGAGAAATAATTCTGTTGCTGTTACCAAATACCTCAAACACAGCATTTCCTGTCCAATGCAACTTGCAGCTGCCAGTCCACATGGGCTAGGCAGAGCTCCCCACCACCACAGGGAGAAGGACTACACCATATCCCTCTCTACTCCCAAGGCTGTCAGCTGAGACCAGAGCACAGCTTTCACCACTGCAGGGAACTGACTTCCTCAGCAGGAACATGCAAGCGCTCCTGTTCCCAACTGGAGCACAGCAGAGCATCTCAAGGTGCCCTGCCTACATGACTGAGGACCACAGAGTCATGCAGCCCATCAGGGACCTTGGGAGGAGTCCAGCCCAAACCCTGCCCAGAGCAGGCTCAGCCATGGGGTCAGACCAGGTCACCCAGGGCTTTTTATCCTGTTGGGGCTGACTGTATGCCAAGGATGGAGATGGCACAACCTCTCTGGGCCCCTGCTGGGCTGTCTTCACAGGGAAAAGAATGTTTATTATTTTCAGACTGAGCATCTCCAATTTCAGTCTATTACCATTGCCTCTCTCTCCTGCTCTTTGCTGCTCTGAGAAGCAGCTTTGTCTTCTCAGTAATCTGTTCAAGAATATCAGTGGGCAGGAAGGCACAGCAAGAATGGAGCTGCTCCATGGTGGGCACAAATGGGGAGATGTGGGTGCCCCCCAGCACAGGCGGGGCCCACAGCCATGTCAGGTTGGTGGCAGTAGCCAGTTCACCTGCAGCCCCAAACAAGGTGAGGTGAGAAGTCAGCCCTGGGGTCCACCAGGGGAGTCCAGCCACTAAAAGCTGGAGACAGAGCTGGGTGCAAGTACAGTATGGTGTAGCTCAGGCCAGAATGGCCTGATGGGTTGGACTAGAGACTTTCAAGGTGTCACGGTTTGGCTCCGGGTTGGCAGTCAAACCAATAACAATAATGCTCTCAGTTCACCCCCTCTCCCCCAAGGCAGGGAAAGAGGGAGAAAAAATGAGAAAGAGAGGCTTTCTGGGTTGAAAAGTGAAACAGATTTATTTTAATTATTAGTGATTAGGGAATATATGTATTTGTAAAACCCGATCCCCTCCCTCCTCCCCCAGCGACTGTCACAGCAACTCTTCTCCCTGGTGACTCCAGCTGAAGGGGGGAGTGTCCGGGCGCACGGACGGGGCCCTCTGGTGTCGGCTGGGAAGGAAAATGAACAAAAAGAGAGAACCAAAGAGAGGGTGATAGAAGCGACAGTAAGCAGAAAAGTGAGTGGAAAAGGAAAAAGAAAGGCTTGACTTCCGTGATGTCTTAACCTATACTGAAAGCCAAATAGAGAAAACATTATGAGAAGGGAATATTCTGGTTTGCTGATCCTGCCTTCGGTCTAATCTGCTCCCCCATAGTGGGGGGAGGCTGCAGACAGTCAGAAGTGACCTTGGTTATTATCAGTCCACTGGCACTGCTAAAAAAATGTTCACTGAAAGAAAAAAAAGCAAAGAGAAAGTTTGCTTCACCCTGGCTCAAACCAGGACACAAGGTCCATTCCAACTGCCACAATTTGTGAAAGATCATTTCAGACCTCATGTTTGTTTTGTTCTGCTAAAGGACCAAAGAAAAGTAAAGTGTTTGACCCATACACTGGATGATTGCAGGCTGGTGAGCAGAGAATATAGTTTAAACTCTGAATCCCATTTTATAGGAGTAGGTTTATAGTGAACTGAACCAGAGGAACAGACTGATTAATTCTCTTGAGAGGTCTCAAACACAGTCTATTTGCATACCTAATTCTGTGAAACAGAATGTCTTACTAGGTTTCTCAACCTTTTTCAGATACAGCTTTCAGTATGTCCAGTGTAAACAGGAAAATCATTGCCACTGCTATGCACTGTGTCCATCTTTGCTTCTGTCTGCCCTGATAAGGCTCAAACTCCTGAATTTTCCAAGCTTGGGAGAAACAGTAAAATTTGCCAAATGAAGACAATCTTGTCAAGGAAGTAAATGCCTTTGTTATCCTTGCCCGGGGAAACTATTTGCAAAACCCCAGTCTTGTCAAAACCGAGAGATTAAGACAACTGTGAAGCCCTAAGATGAGAAGCCTTTTTTGAGATGCAAAGCAGGATGTACTGACCAAAAAGAGAAAACAAGAATAACTTTTATATGTGTTTACAACAAAACAGTGAGCAGAACATACGTTGCTCTGGACCCATCTTAACAGCCCCAAGGGGACACAGCTTACACAGCCAAAGCCACCTCCAAGTTTCATCTGCTGCCACCCTCAGCACTGAAAATACAGGCTTGTTTGGTGACAGAAGTAGCCCTGTGTTCCAAGCCCAGATAGAGGTGGTACTTCTGGGAAATTACTTCTAGTAGTCTCTGCATGTCTCCTTAGAGGGAGATGAGTTAGGTCAGGTACTCTTTGTTGGAAACCAACCAGATTTTAAGGGATTCATCTTCTTGCCCCATAAAAGGTCAGGTCTGCACACCAGCTGAGATCTCATGCAAAGGAGGGACTAGAGTCAGCAATACTCTAATTCTGCTTCTCTGGAGTAAAATTGTATGTGCTGAGCATTTCCAAAAGAGAAAGATAGCAGCCCAGAGCTCAGACAACTTGGCTTCTAGGACAGGAGGTGAGGACAACCTTATATTTTACAACCCTGAAGAACAGACAGCTGGTGGGAGTTTTAAGGGTTTTACTAAACAGGCAGAAATCTGGGGCTCACTGACATTCTAGCTTGACTAAAGCATATGATCATGAGAGAGAGCAACCTCACTGCCCTCACCGTCTGTGCTCCCGCCATGGCTCCCACAGCCTCTGTGTCTCATGGCCTCTCTTCCGACCGTAACTCCTGTCCTTCTGCCCAAATGGAGTTACTCTGCATGACATCTGTGATTACATACCTCCTCAAATAAGGGCAGTGTAAATACCACAGCATCTCCCAAGACTGACCTTCTCCCTGGGAAGCTAAGCACACGTGACCCTTCCGTGACAAATCTGCTAACAGGACTGGGCCTGGCAGATAGAAAGCCAGTGGTTTGGGTGACAAGCAATGGTGTTTGTACAGTTGTTTGCCAAGGTCAGCACAGGTGTTGTGCTCAATGTCTTGTGCTTAGGAACAGTATCTGCATAAAGAACTTGCTGAGGAAGGAGTAATGGCACTGCAGATTTGTCCCACATTGATGGTGTTGTGTGAGGGGCACAGGTCAAAAAGAGAAAGGCATAGCTGAAGCGTGAACAAAGAGAATCATCACCTGGTTGCTGTCTGTGCAGTGACAGGGCACAGCTTCACTGAGACCTGGGTGAACAAAATAGGCTGTAATTCTCCAATTTAATGTTTTAAAGAGCAAATCACTTGAAATCAATGCACCTCTGCCACTTCCTTTTATGCTCTTTATTGTGCAAGAAGAGAGGTGATAAATACATGCATTTTAAATATATGAATTTAGCTGTCAGATATTAAAATTTCGGAAAGATCACTAGAATAAATATATTATTTTTAAGTCTTGGAAATGAAAGAAAAATGAAAACTGATCCAGTGGCAGACATACCCACAAAGCAGACAAATAAGAAGTGCTTCATCTGTTGTTCTCACAGAAGAAGAAAGACAAACAAAAAGACTAAATCCCTCTGGTTGGGCAATACAAGCCAACATTGAAGGTCTGCAATATCCACAAGTTCTTGTTTCTGTTGCTATTAAACCACAAAAATTATCAAAGGGCTGGAGCACCTCTCCTGTGAAGAGCGGCTGGCTAAGCTGGGGTTGTTCAGCCTAGAGAAGAGAAAGCTTCGGGGACCTCATAGCAGCCTTCCAGTATCTGAAGGGGGCCTACAAGAAAGTTGTGGAGGGGCTCTTTACAAGGCCATGTAGTGACAGGATAAGGAGTAATGGGTTTAAACTGGAAGAGGAGAGATTTAGATTAGACATGAGGAAGAAATTCTTCAGTGTCAGGGTGGTGAGACACTGGAACAGGTTGCCCAGAGAAGTGGTTGAAGCAACCTAATCTAGTGGAGGGTGTCCCTGTTCCAAGCAGGGCGGTTGGATTTAAATGATCTCTGAGGTCCCTTCCAAGCCTAGCCATTCTGTGATTCTATGATTCTAGATCTTTACTCAAGTTGTTTAGTGAAGCATGCTTTAGGTATTAGGCAGTCCACTGACGTAGCAGTGCTTCTTGAAGTATGGTTTTTAGCAGGTGCATCATATTTCCTCCTTTCTCATATTTTGTTGTCAGCAAAGCTGTTGATCTGAGGTTTCCAAAACAGGGCACACAAAACTCAGGTTAGCTAAAATGAACCTTTAGATGTGCTTGTGAAGAAGGTTGTGTACTTAATATTCTGCAAGATTCCAGAAGGCTCAGAAGAAGCATATGCACTGGGAGGGAGAAAGTTGACTCTTTCGTGGCAGGCTATTGCTGTGGCAATGGAGAAGGGAGGAAGTTATATCTTTATAACCAAGCCAGTGCTGTAGGAGCCATGCAGACCATGGGTGTTTATACCAGATAACAAAACCACAGCTTAAATAAAAATGCTGGTAAGTATTTATTATTGAAATGTTGCTTTCACAGCAACATTAAGGAAGAAGAAAAGTAGATAAGCCAGTCAATGTTTTCCAGTTCTTCACCCTTGTCCTGGAGAAGCACGAATACGACACTATTAGAAGCACAAACAGGAGCATAGGTCCTGGTCCAGACAGCCTTAGGACTCTCCACAGAGACAAGATACAGTAGAGGACATTCAGCAAGAGACCCTCCGGACAGCTATCTCACCAAATACCTGACATCCCCTTGAGAAGGGCCTGTTTCAAGATTCAGTCAAAATCAGGTGAAAGAAGGAATAAAGTTGAGCTGTGGTCTTTCACACCTCTGGTGAGAATTCAGGCAAAGGGGGAAGAGAGACAGAGCCAACGAAGTACAACCCAACCCTGCCTCTTTGTCTAACTCCAGGAAGAACCTGTGGCTATGAACTCTGAATAGGTGCGCTTTTCCAGCTGGTTGGCACCTTTCGGGGTCTTCTACCTCAAAAAGCCTCCTCCTCTCCATAGAGTTTCCTAGGGGTATCTTTCTGGCTTGCAGGCTTTGTGAATCACTTCTGTCCAGCACCTGGCTCTGCTAAGGTTTCATCAGGGTTTAGTTGGCTCTGAGATCAATCAGTGACTGAGCACTAGTCTAAAAGTACTGTTATAGCAATGACTGGTGATGACTAGGCTTTATTCTGTGAAAAAACTTCGATTTTTCTTTCATAAACACAAGAGAGCAAAGACACCAGCACCAGCATCCTGTCTCAGTGGAGGAGATCTGAAACAACGCAGTCTACCAGCCTCTGCTGCCCTTTATGTCATGGGACCTCAAGCTCACCAGAACTTTGAGATGGGGTTGCTGAGACATTTTTCTTATAATAAGCTCCACAAAGAAACAAAAAAAAAAGCTTTCAAACTCACAAACCCAGTTTTATTTTAGAATTGCGAAAAGAAGAGAAAAATGTCAACAGTGAGGTCAGTAGAAACTTAAAGGTGTTTATGACTAATTCTTTCCTGGTACTGGTGTCCCTATTTCCAAGCCTGACTTCAGCCACCTCAGGGCTACCCAGACTCCCTGATGTGCTGGGGGCTTCTCTGTCCATCACCATAAGACCACTCTTCTGGACTTGCTGGATATCTCCTGCCCTCTCCAGCAGTCTCTGCTGCAAGGTCCCTGCTCTTTCATCTGGGTGTAGACAGATATCAAGGCATTTCTCGGTGCCTGGAACCATATCTCCTTTAGCATGTCCAGTTTCTTTTGAAGGAAGGCATACTCTTCTCTCCCTTCCAGAGTTCACCCAACACAGTTCTTATAGATGAGCTTAACATAGGAGCTGAAAGCAAAATGGGATAAATAGACACTGTTCACCAGCACATCAGGTTCATAACAGGAAACAATTACCAGAAATTTCCCCTGCATCACTCTGAAATCAAGCTCTTCAGTAATTCTGGGTTTTGCAGTTCAAATCTATTTTCATTTTAGTGTCTGACCTGTTTATGTATTCATTTCTTTAATTTTATTGTCAGTCTCATATTAGTTTCTTATTTTTTTAAGTGCAAATCTTAGTCATTTTGACCCTGAGGCAAATAATCACTACATCAGCATGTGTGAAACCCAGAACTGAAGTTAGGTAATACTGCAAATAAAACCCAGAGAGAGGAAAGGCCCTCTGTCTTGAATATGTATAAAATGCAACCAGTGTCACCATTTTGCCCCTTAAAACGTAAAACTTTTTCGCACTTAGGCATATTCCTTTGTAATTTGCAGCACTGTTTCAATTGCATCTATTACTCCAATTCACTGCTCCATTAAATTTTTTAATTAATATAAGTAAGGGAACAAGACATGAAACCCTAATCTGTCTCAGATTTATATGGCTATACCTCAACACAGGGCTCAAAAGTTTTGGATCTCAGCTATATCTGCTAGCTAGTCTGTGTAGGGGAAGCTCAGCATGTGATATATTAATTATTTCAGGTATGGAGACAGATGGGAGTGAAGCTGGGATACTGAGTAAGGAGAAGGGGAGGTGCGATAGTGTGAAGTTCTCTGGAGTTAAAAATGGTGACATATGGCAGTAGAAAAGGAAAAGAGGGATTTTCTCTTCACACTGGTATGTACTAATCAATGATACCTTTGGCTGGGATGTATTGTGTTCCTGTACCTCCCCAGTAGCACCACCTGACGTGTACCTGCCTCTCTTTCTTTCATGTCTCCTGTGGGATGTGTGTGAAGCGGGAACAACATATTCTGGCTTTCCAGGTTTATCTGTTAACCAACAACATGGCAGGGTTCATCTGCACAATACCTTATCCAACAGGAGAACAGAATCAAAAGTGTCCCTTTGCTGAACCCCTGGATAGCAAGAGCTTGAGGTACTCAAACTTTTAAGTCCTTTCATGACTAGGAGTATCAGGCTTTGGAAAAGCTCTAAGAAAAAGGATAGAGAATACACCCAACAAATCAACCAAACAACTCAATGGAGTCAGTCCCTTTTAACTTCACTGGCTATAGGGAAGAAGCACTCATCTCCATTTCTGAGAAGTGAACCTTCTCATACCCTCCTTTACCAGACATACTGGTTTGGGAGACAAGAAGGAAAACATAGAAGTTCTCCCCTTTCTCACTTTCTCTGTCAAATGAGGGAAGGTCCTGGAGGAGATGTCCCTGAATCTGGGTCACCCCAGGGCTTGAGAGGATGCTACAAAAGGACTAAGCAGCCCTAAAATGTCTCACTTAGCATGCCACCAGTGCCACGCCAAGCTGGCATTCCTAGCAGCACTGCAGTAAAACTACCCAGGTGCAGTGACTGAATGGTCACCTGTTCGCCTCTGAGCACCCACAGGTGTGAGTATCTGACTTCAGCAGGTAAGTCTGCCATAAATCCTCAAATCTTCTGACAGAAGCACCTGACATCCTGTAACCTAACAGACTACTTTTTCTTTTTTTTCCTCCCTTTGTGGTAGTAAGAATTTCATAAGAAATTGCACAAAGAATGATGACTCAGCTATGGTGTGAAAAAAGACTGAGTACTAGTAAATTAATCAGTGCAGGAACCTAGTCAGAAATTGCTAATGTTTTTATACTTTTCCAGTGGTATTTGAAGACTTTCCAATACACCAGAAAACTATTGAAGATTGTGATTTCCTCCTGGCCAATGGAAGTCTACAGAAACAACATCTTGAGATAGGACTTCTTTGTCTCAGACCAGAACCATGTCTCAACATAGAGGCAGAGAGCAAAGACACTTGTCAATTCCTTGTTAATTCTTTCAACAAGTCCTCTGGAAGGAGAATGAGTACATGCAACTAACAGAATAAATTCAAATTGAGCCATTTGTTCAATACCATAGAACAAAGAATAACCAAACTAGAGCTCCATCCCATTCCTTAACTATCCTTTTTGTCTTCTTTCCTGACATGTACAGTTAAACTAATAACATTCATTTATTTCATAAGAACTGCTAATTAAGTCTACTGCTTGAAGATAGTGAGCATGGAGTACCTGCCTACATTACCCAACAAAAAGTGTTGCAAAATTAAACCAGAAGTCTACAGGCTCTGTACTTTTTTCATTGATCCTCTAGCTTCTAATAAGCTCAAAGAGTCTTTAATTCTGTTTCAGTCTCTGTTTCTGCTGTGCCAGAAACCCTTATTATCGGTTCTTGTAATTTTAAGAATTACTCTTCAGACTTCCTGCTAATCCCCATTCCACATTTAACTTTCTTGATGTTATGTCCCTAGCCTGCATCTAATTTTCTTTTCTGGACGAGATTTCTTCAGGCTTTAGGGATATCTGAGAAGTTATTTCAACCCAAGCTGCCCCACTGTAAGCCTCATGCTGTTCATATCCCCCCTGAAGAGCATTAGTGTCTTGTACTTGTCAAACGCCTCATTCTTTCAGCTTAAAAATCATAACCACAGCTCTAAGCACATAGAAGTCCTTCAGACATGTAAAATATGCCCTTTTTTGCTTTTCTTTTTTTCTTTTCTTTTTTTTTTTTTTTTTTTTATATAGCAGAGCCAGAGTTAGAGGTGAAAGAGCCTGCAATATTTCAATCTCTCCTACTGCGCCTGCTCCACCTTGTGAAGATGGGGCAGGAACTCAATTCTGGCCTCCTTCTCTGATGGAGTACCAGAGATGTTGGCTCCACTGAGATTGAAGCTGGGGGCTGAGAGAGCAGCTGGAGAGTATGCTATTGCCCATGGTCAGAGTGCTCCTCTGGAAAAGGAGAGCTGTGGTCAAATCCCTTGAAGAAAGGAGGGAGTGGTTCAAGCTAAGGTTATTGAACAGAAGGTCTCTGACTCCATCACATCATATGGCTATTTTTTCTGTGAAATTCCTACTTTAGTAACAATGCTGTGATAATTCTTACTTCATCTGAGCAGTGGAGAAATGCTTGGCTTATTCCAACAAGGATCAGACTCTCCAGTGTGTTTTAAGATACTTATTGTTCTGGTAACCTACCTAAAGAGCTTCAAAAATACAAATGTGTCCATCAAGGTCCTCAGATATCTCTAAGGCTAAACAGTAACTAACGGAGGTATTCAGAACATAATTTTGGCAGCTAAATATCCATGCCATCTTCTTGTGGTAATTTCCAAATGACACCCAGCTGGCGGGAAACAGAGAAACAGGAACACAGTGGGCTGTGTGAAGACAACCTACATCTCCCTCCAGCATGTGTGTTACTGCTTAGGAAAGTCTGGTAGCATTTCCAAATTCATAGAAGCACAGTTTTCACCAGGTTGCATAAGACTAATGACTTACCTTTAGAAACTGGACTTCAACCAGCAACTGGTGAACTTTGTTTCATTATCATCTAATTGCTATCTCCTTTTATGGCAAAATGAAGCAGAATGACCCATAAATAATAGTGCCCTAAGCCTCTACATTCTATGTTGTATTTTAAGATTTCTTCTTGTTCTATTCAAGCTACTGTTTCAGATATGTAGAAACTACCAATGGCACTTCAAAAATAACAACAATAGACCCAGAAATTGACATGTAGGCTCTGTAGCATCCTGAACTTTGTACATTAACAGGTGATTGATAAAATCTTTAGGTGGGAAACTGCAGGCGGGATCCACAGCAAGGGCCTGTTGGATCAGGTCTGTGTTGATCTCCAGCACAGTTTACAGCAGCTGGGGGTCTGTGAGATGTTGTGCAGCAACACAGCCGCTTCTGCTTTGTGCAAGCACAGCCTTGACACAGTTTACTCATCACCATGAGTACTTTTTCTTGGCGTGCAGATACACCAAAATTGATCACTCAGAACAAGATTGTCACAGTATTTACTCAGCTGTGATGGCAAGACCAGCTGCCAACAGAAACAAGACAAGGTACTAATTCCTGTCTGTCTGATACAGGTACAGGAGCCAGTAAGGGAGATTAAGCTGCAAAAAGAGTAGCACTCCTCTCTTCAGAGCAACCCAAAGGGACAGGATGGTGTTTCTGGCCCCAGTCATGCTGTCATCTGCCCACTGAGTGATGCAGGTTCTCATGATCCTGACTGTGCTATTGGTATTTCTGAAATGGGTGGAAAAACATGGGGGTTTAGTTGGACTGGAAAATTCTCACAGCAGCTAGTAAAGTTGTTTCTGTGGAAATACAGCCCATTTTTAGGGCTAATTTTATCTATAATCTGCTTTCTAGTTATTGAACTTCTTCTCCTTCCAGTTGTGTCACCAAATGTCCCGCAAAATGAAAGAGTAACAGCAGAAGGAATAGGAGGCTAAGAAGTTATAAGAGAGAGAGAAAAATACACAGTTTCAGGAAAAGACTGCGAGAAGAAAGTTCTGAAAAAGGAGAAAGTAATTAAATACCTTGCTGAGAAACAAGTATTTTCTCTTAAGTGAACTGATCGCTTTTGAAGCAAGCACATAGAAAGCGTTTTGTGTCAAATTTCACAGTTCTTTGTTTTGCGGTGTTCTACAGAGCATGAATGATTAAAAGCGAGACAGACTTTCATGCTGGGGAATCAGGAGCAACATTTGTAGGTGCAAGTTTCCAAAGGCAGCTGCTGAATTTGAACACTCTTCTGAATAATCTCAAGGCCTGATTTTGCACGAGCCCTGAGCATGTACAAGTTAGCAAGGAATAAGGAAACACAGTAGGATTTAACTGTTGGTGAAAAGAGAGAAGACACCACCCTGTGCTATGCAATCACCTCACAAGAAGGGAGTTCTCGAAGCTACAGGTGGAACCTGCCATGCAGTTTTGTGGTGTACATTATCTGACCTCAACATCTTGCACACTAAAGACATTCTTTATGACAATGTCAGCACATGTGGTGGTAGTTCCAGGCACTCAGAAAAAATAATCCAATTCAGGTCTCCCATACTAAATCACATTACTGTTATTGCCCTAAACTAAAAAGGTGTTTGTTACGGATTCCAGCTCCCCTGCTGGCAAATCCTTTGCTCCTCCTGCATCTGAACCCCACCAAGGGCTAAATCCAAGAATGACCGCTGAATAAAGCCATTTTGTGCACAATGAGCATTTTGTTCAAGACATTTAAGACATATTTTACAATTAATCTTTTCATTTTCAGAGGCATTTAAAAAATGTTTTGCCTTTAGTCACAATTTACAGATTCACTGTGTACAGTATTGTTTGGTGCTTGATGCACAACATCTTTTCTCTTTTCTTTTCTTTTCTTTTCTTTTCTTTTCTTTTCTTTTCTTTTCTTTTCTTTTCTTTTCTTTTCTTTTCTTTTCTTTTCTTTTCTTTTCTTTTCTTTTCTTTTCTTTTCTTTTTCTTTCTTTTCTTTCCTTTTCTTTTCTCCTTTCCTTTCTTTTCTTTTTCTTTTCTTTTTTTTTTTTTTATGCCTAATCACTTTTAAACACCCCACGTAGCTAGGGAGGACCCTCCAGGGGTAAGTAAACATTTTTGTTCATATCATGTGTTTTAATATTTAATCTTATTTCAGTATGCAGTAAGTTCTTTCTCAGAATAGAAAGTCAGGTGACAATAACTATATGGATTCAACTGCTTTAAAGCACTGGTTTCTTTAAATTGATTCCCTGTAAGGTTTTTTTTTAAAAGACCAATAATTTTAGATTCTAAAGTAGAGGTGTAATGTGCCATTGGAAATATTTGTCTTTAACACATGCTGAACTAAAAAAAAAAAACCAAACAAAAACAAATACTTTTGAGATGGGCATAGACCTATAGCTGATTATGACATCAATCTTGCAAAAAATACTTCCTGCAGTGTTTTATTTTTTACAGTCATACTTGTGTCCCACCCATCTTGCTTGCAGAAGCAAGACTGGCTTGCTGGAACTAACCACGGCACAAATAGAAACCATTTCCTTAGACTTCCAAACAAATCTGGTATCAGCTTACCTCTCTGCTTGGCTTTGTCTCTTTTGTTACTGCAAAATTCTGGGCCACCCCACCACCCCCAGACTGCTTGGAACTAATGAAATTAACTGACTAGTATCAAAACTGCCTCCTCTTCAGGAATATCTAGCATTAAAGTGACTCAACTGAAAACTCTGTCTGCTGATGCAAGACCCATGATGGGTTAGTAGAAGAATCACATTTCCCTATGTGGGAAATCTTCTGTATGCTAAAAAGAGAGACTCCCCCCATTCTCATTTTTCTTATTAAAACTGACCCAGTGATTACTTCCTCAACAAAGGTCTCTGACCCAAAGATGCTGGAAGGAATACAAGATTACAGGCACCTCCTCATCTATGACTCCTTTACTCACAACTTCATCTCTCATCCTCTAAGAAGTGAATTTATCCTTTGCTTGCTTCTAAGAAGTGAATCTATCACCTTTTCATACTGTGGAGGCTCTATTTATTTTCTTCTCTGCAGTGGCAGGCTGAACATCATCTCTCCTCTACACACAACACAAGAGACTGATGAGCTTCATCACATCAAAAGAACAGCAGACTATCCTGCATTCAGAGAGGCAACAGGGAGGCACTACTGCAGCCTATACATGCTCGCAGGCTTGCTTTAGATGATTTTTAGTTATTTCGAGTACAGGAAATAAGGATTTTGCAACAGCATAAAGCTGTCTTGAAATTCCCAGTGCTGCCATGGTGTACCTGCTTTTGCAATTCCCAGTGCTGCCATGGTGTACCTGCTTTTGCAAGCTCAGCTGCACTGCTCCTTGCTTCTGTGCAACATCCCAGACACAGATCTTTTTGCTGCTGCAGGGTGGTACCAGTCAGCCACAGATTTGGCCAGCCTCAATGGACAATGACCTCAATAAGAAGTGCAGAGTAAATGAGTGGGTGAGACTGCCTGTTCCTCTTCCACAGATGGGGAAGCTTAATCACATATACACCAGTTGGGCAGTATTGTGGAGAAGGAAACAAGCCATAAGTTGTCACCTTGAGTTTGCCCCACTGTGTCAGCACCTTCCTCAGCTTCTGTCAGTGAGCAAGAGCTTGCAGGGCAAAGAACTTCCCATTTGCTTTTGTTCATTGATTTGTAATTTGCAATGAACACTTGGAGATCCCATGGTGTCACACAGTTAACAGATGTTCTAGAGTCCCCTTGTGAGTGAGGCCCTTGTGCTCAAGGCTGATGTCATCAAATTAGGCCACCGAAAAAAGCCAGGTCAGAAATACTCTGACCCTGATTAGTCATCCCAATATTAGTCACTTATCAGAGAAGTCATTAAAAGTTTAAAAATGGGGGCAGAGAGTACTGTTTATTAACTGTTGTTCCAAATTATTTTGTAAGCAAAGTGACAATTTTGGAGAAATTTTTTTAGTTCTTTAAAGCCACTGAGTCAGTATCACTTCTATTTAGGAATCTTCAAATAAGGCTTCATCCTTTTCTACAATTAAATCAGGAAAAATTAGTGACCATGACAAGTTGACCTTACATCACTGTCTGTATATTTTACAGCAGCAGTCACAGGGTATTTCACTGTGTTTCAGCTTGTAAACATCTGCAAGCAGCAAGAACTCAGTAGAACTCTACTTATAACGACCTAACTTCCCCTCTGCTCCCTCAGCTTGAAGCTATGGACCAGGGATGGGACTGTTTCCTTTAACTAGGTCAGTTCACAAAAACAAGTGCATGATCTGAAACCAGTGAGCTGCCCTTGTCAAGCAATAACTGTTGCACAGAAACCCTGCTTTGTGGTTCCATCAGTGCTTGACGGTTCATGTCTGCAAATAGTTGGGAGTGTCTTACCCACAGGAAACTTTGTGCACATGACTCCATGCAGAATCAACTCCTAGCTGGCATAGGCCGCAGTTGAGGAAGTATTTGTGGCATGGGTTGTTTAACCACATTTGAGGGTTTATATTTATGAAAAATAGAGTTTAGTAATCCCCAAAAATCTCAGCACTGTAACTACAGTGAATGGAAAGGATCCAAATCAGAGGCACAGATTTTCTGCTATATTGCAAGACATGGGGAACAGGGAATGAGGTTATGAGGCTCTGCCTCTTCCTCCCAAGCTGCTACCGTGCTCACAAGCAATTATTAGTTTCAATTAGACAGCTTCAGCAAGCACCCCTGCATTATCACCTTCATAGAGGGACAGGCATGGTAGAAACTAGCATTGCAAACAGAAATTGAGAGAACGAGTTACATGGGCTCACTGAAATCAGTCTTGTTTGGAGATCAGTTCTTTGTGAGCAAGGTTCGATTATGTAACCAGGATTTATGTAAGAGAAGACCATCTGGATGCCTGTGACTCTGCTCCAGAAGTTGCTTTGTGTCATAATAAAGTAAGACATACTACAAGGGACTACATGAACAAACTCCATCACATCTGCCTTCTCTTGGGGAAGCTGTTCTGCAAAGGACCAACGATACTGCAGGAATAAAAGGCAACTATAATTACTCTGTGAATTTCTTTGCTTTCAGTGCCTTTTTTCTAATATTTGCTGTTGTGTATTTCTTAGGATCATTCTTCCTTTCTCATTCTGTTGTCTCCTCTCTTCCACTATCTTATGTTTCCCATTCCTCACATCAACCATGCTCATTTCCATCTGCTCCTCCCTGTGTGGCCTCACCCTGGACAAGAGATCTCCTGAACTTCTGTAAGCTGATCTAAAGCCAGTGCATGCCAGAAGCATCAGATCATGCAAGGTTAAAGAAACAAGGAAACATAGTTTAAAACTCAAGGTTATAGCAAGGGCGGACGATTAATTCTGGTTTTGCCAGGTCAGAGCTGTTTCTTTCTGCATCTTAGGAACTACAGAGCATTAACAAATCTCGGGACTACTAAAGTAGGCAAATGAAGGCATGATCTCTTTTACTGGAATGAAAAAGCGTTCTGAGCCTCTTTACCAGTGATGTGCAAAGGCTTTGCATAAACAGAGGCATTTATTGAGATTTCCCAAGATAATTCAATCACTGCCGGGTGTTGACGTTTCTCTGCAGATTCCCCTATTGGCACCCAACGTCAAGCCGACATTTCCGGTGGCTCCGAGCCCGGCTGCGGACGGCGGGAGCCGCCCATGATCCCGCTCCCGCCCCCCCCCCGCTCCCCGCCCCTCCCACCACCCAGCGGCCAGTCTTCCTCTAGGTGGCATACGAAGCTCTCCTACAATTCACGCTCAGGCGGGACCCTGCCTCCCACGGGGCACTTAGCAGCTTCTCCATGGGTTATCGCAATTTTTTAAAAGAGGCAGGTCCGCTGCGGCGGCGGGGAGGGGGCTGCGGGCCCCGCGGGGACGGGCAAGGCGACAGGTGGGAGGTGGGACGTTGTGTTTGCCGTCCCCGATAAAAGCCGTGAGCGCAAAGAGTAAAGGTCGCCATGAAGCAAAGTGCTTTTGAAAAGATGCCCTTGGCTTTGAGACCGGTGGTAGTGAGTGGAAACCGCGAGAGCTGATAAATGAAGTCACAAAATATGGATATTTGAATATACGGAAAAGCCTAACACTGCCTCGGAGCAGCCTGTCCATCTCCCCCAGGCACGGAGAGGAGCACCATCCGCCCCAACGGCTGGGCTGCAGTGTGCCGAACACCTCTGGGAATGCTGCCCTGCCTGCTCTGGTTTGCAGCCCACGCAGTCAGGGGTTACGTCTGTTACAGGTGTGGCCTCCACCCATCTGCTACTCACAATAGAAGTGCCATCTCATTGCTTGCGGGCATTACCCACAGATGACTGGCATGCTCAGCAGATAACCCATCTCTCCACCACTGTCACCTGCTGTCTTGCAGTAGTCTTGTTGAGCACTCCTTTGCTGTATTCTTCTTACCTCCAAGTTTGGAGGTCCTGGTTCTTATTCTTGACACCTGAATGCAAGTTTTTAAATACGTTTTTTTGGGGAAAGGGAAAAACAAATAATCAAAGAGCCATATTATATTTATTGTTAAAGACTTTATTCATACAGCACTCACACTAGTGGTGCTCTGCTTTGCTGTCATCTCTAAACAACAGCACAGATTTTATCAACATATAAACCTTAGATGTCCACAAGTCCTGACCCAACACATGCCACATAGAGATGCATACAGCCAGAAAATGAAAAAGGAGAAAGTTAAGATGATAAGGAGCAATTATCCAGATTCCAAGAGTCTCCAGTTTCTAAGTGCTGGCCATGAAACAACCATTTATTGATCTTTTTAATATTTGCTTGCAAAAACCACATAAAACTTTTCTAGCCAGAAGCCCTCCCTGCTCAACTGTGCAGATGCAAGAGAGACACCCAGCATGCATGGAGGAAATCACATGCCTGGTATGCACTGTAGATACCTGAAAATGCCATCAACCAGCACAAACTTTCTCCTGGGGAGGCCAGTACCCCACCAGCTGCAGCAGCTGGCACACCTGTGTACCTGTCTGCTTGGTACAGTCACTGCGTTGGAGTCCAACTAGGAGGGCTGCTGCAAACCTGATGAAAGAAGACATGACAAGCAGGCTTAGATTGAGATATTGGTGGTCTGCCTCTGTGAAGGAGACCGTCCTGCCAACTGCAGAAACCCTGGCACTCCTCTTCACACAGGGACCTAGATCCCACATAACAAAATTTTGCTGTGGAAGTAACAGAGAGAGGGCTCCTGAGCTGCAAAATGTTTAAAGGGGCAGCCGGCATGTGGAGTATGATCAAGCAGATGTACTGCATTAGTACTTACAGGATCATTGCATGATTACACACAGTCTGGAAGCTGTACTGAATGCAGCACCAATCACTGAATGAAAAGAAAAAGAAAAAAAAAGCAACTCACCTTTCCCTTATTGTAAATGAAGACTACTTTTTTATTTTATTTTTTTAGGAGAAACAAGTATTTCCAACCTCATTCTGCTAAAAAAAAAAAAAAAAAAAAAAAAAAAGCAAAACAACGACCAAACAACAAACCTGCAAGCAAATACATACAGCCTTATAGAAGATGCCACAGTAGTGAGAGGGCTGACACTATAGGAATGGTAACTACCGTGCATGTGTGTTGTGACAGGTGGACACAGAGCCATTCCAGAGGCCACAGAAAGCAAAACACCTGTGTTTCCGAGTCGGTCTCCTCTGTTGTGAATATGTAACTTGAAAACAAACACATGCTCGAATGCACTTGATAGCAGCCATCATAGGCTGTCCCAAAAGAAGCCCAGAACAGTGTGTGATAACTCGTGGTACAGAATGCCACTAACTGCCTGTTCAACATGTAAAATCATCCTAAACTGCTTTTGTTCACAGACAAAAACATACACGCCCACGTGGTGTGTGAAATCTGTTGTCTTTTCCCCACTTTGAGCACACTTTGTGGCCTACAGCCAGGAAAAAACAGCTTTAGCAAGATTAATTTTACAAAAGGCAGTGGTGCTGTGGGGTGATGACTATATCTAACCAAGCTAAATGGAAAATAAAGAGGCATATTGTAATACAGCAGCATGAGAAACAAGGCTAGTCAGGTAACACCGTTTTTAAGAGAGTATCTGCTGGCTGCAATCACTGAGGCGTCTGCTATCGCCCTGCAGATGATAGGATCTCCGGAGTCACAGTGCCTCTGCCACCCTGAGAAGCCTACATTTGTTGATAAAAAAGATGACTCAGCCTACATTTCTGAACAGAATTATTCTTTGATAATTGGTCTTATCAAAGCTTTTGTAGGAAACCACACACACATAAGTTTAAAATGCATTGTGACACAAGTTTAACATGCTTTACCACTAAAATATAATAAAAAATTTAAAAAATAAAAATCTGGCAAACTGGATGACAGAAACATTTACAGCATATCTGGTCTAAGAGTCAAAAAAGGATAAATCATAGATAGCAGAGACCTCCTCCGGTAGAAACAGTTTCATTCTAAACTATACCATAACATGCTATTTTTACTGCTTAAAACCACCTAAGCTATACATGTATTATAAAATATACTGTTCTTTTTTATGAGATCATATATGCATTATTTAAATCACAGGAATGCCAGCTTTGACAAATTATAAATCTGAAGTTATTTTAAAATATTTTGTGTTGAGACTCTGTGATTTTGCTAAGTTTGTCTTAAAATACTTGATACTAAAACACATTTATTGTTCCATCTACCTTGACTGATCTTTTGATAAATTACAAGGCGAATCTCCTTCATTATTCTATTTACAGAAAGCATCTGTGTTCTCACATTTAAAATAAATCCACTGTACCTTAGGTCCAAGGTCAGGGGCTTTTTAGAAACAGAAGGTCAAGATAGGTCTTTCCTGACCACAGAGTATCCCTTGCTTATCCATTAATATGACAGCTAAGAGCAATGAAAGGGTTTTTATACATTAATTTTAGGTTTAGAGATTATTGTCTAGAAAACTTTGCCACTGGGGCTTAAAATATTTGCACACATAACACCAGGTTTGATTGCCTGATTAATCTTGTTTTACTGTGGGAGACGTTAACTTTCGCTATCATCAACTGCATCTATGTACCTAATCGTAACACATAACACCCTCTGAAATTATTTAAACCGAAATAGACTATTTTGTTAAAAAGGGAATTTAGCTGTGTTCAAAACTGTAGAAAGGATATACTTCATGTTATGAGGCATAAGCCAAAAACACCAGTACCCCCAGAGTGGAGCACAGAAAGAAACTAATGTTTTAAAACTGTAGGAAAGGGTTAACAGTGTCTGATTCACCCAGAATAAACATTTCAGCAGTAGATATGAACTCTATAAAGCACATGCTGCATGGACAGATACCTCACTTATAATACGCGCTCAGCATTTGACTGAAGCGTGTTTTACTTGACCAAAGCCTCAGACTCAGCTGTTTCTCCATGTTTCCACTTTCCAGCCATTGCAAAATGGCTTTGAATGACAAATAGCAAAAGACAAAGCCAAAGGACAGAATTATTTTTTATGTTTACAAGATACCAGGTAAAGCTGGAAAGTAAGTTACTTTTCAATGACTTTCCAGAGTGCACATCTATTTTATTTTGGAAGGCTGTATGAAACCTGGAGAATGGGGGAAATTGTGACAGATCAAGAAACAAGGAACTGGAAGTTCAACATTTGGAAAGAAACTGTGTGAGGAATTGAATATATTATTCTAGTTTTCAGCTAAACACTTACTTCTAGCATTTAATCAATGTTCTAGGAAAGAATTCTGTGGTTAGAGTCAAGCCACTGCTCCACCACTCTGATGACTTTTTAAGTACTTTGCCGCAGCCAGCCTGGGGAGTAACATTATCTGTTTCCTGCTTTTTGGCAGTTCCACTTTCCAGGCTTATGTGATTAAATAAAAGAAAGATCTTGTCTATTTGTAATAGGGTTGAAAATATGACCCCAGGAACTGATATAATTAATAGACAAGCTAAAGATCACCAAAATATTCGGGGTTTATAGTGTGATAATTTAAAGCATGGTGACTCCTGGCTTGGGCTTTATAATAGCTGGACTAACAGTATACACAGTCCTTGTATCTTCAGTGGTCTGCCAGCCAGCTTAAGAAGGCATTCCTAAAAACTAATTTTCAAGATGATCTACAAAGGAGAGTGTGCCAGAGGGAAAGAAAACTCCTAATGCTTTTCATTTTCTTAAAACTTCACGGGCTTTACAAAACTACTTTAATACAAATTCTTTGCAGGTCAGCTTTTTAAAAATGTCTTGACTTCCTCCTTGTGTTCCTTACTTAAAAGTGGCGCAGCACAGAAACATTCACCGAACTCTCAGCAAGCAGAGCTCATTTTGCAGTCAGTTGACAAGGGGTCTGAATGAAAATTTTTTAAAAGTAACTGGCCCTTGATGTTCATGGGCTCAGGTAAATCAAAATTTCGTATTTCTGTATACACACAGATGTATGTTGAAATAATGAACTTAATTGCACCACCTCCAAATCCCCAACCCCATTTGGAATAAGTCACATTATTCAGAATATGAGTTGACTGTAACTAGGAAATCTTTCTCCTTTGACCCCTGTAGAGGTGTAAATACATAGCTATAGAGACAGAGCAGTCTGTAAGGATAGTTAGGTGAAAATTAAGGTGAAAATTTCACAAGGTGAAAATTAACCTACAAATTCTCAGCATATCTTCATATGCAGCAAAATTGTAGTGAGAAAGTCGGTATCTTTTAGCACCTAAACTTGACCATTGCAGTCTTGATCAAAATAGAAAAAATTAGCACAATGTGACTAATTCTCCTCTCAATCTGATAGATGGACTATCTTAAGCAGAGGAGTTGTCATCAACAATATAAATCTATGTACATACACTTGAGGGCTGCATTAAATGTTTAATTAAAGACCTGCTCGATCTGAATTTTATGTAACTCAGTAACAGTCATTGATTGTGGAAGATTCCTGACATCTGCCTGACATGTAAAGCACTGCTTACCTCCCAGACAGCACATTACCTGACTCAGCCCCTTCTCCAAACACTCCGAAGATGGCAGTTCCCTGCATTTGCAGAATCACAAATCCCATGAACAGGGTGCACAGTAGCTCTTACGATTTGACTTTGAACACTGAGAATATGTTTCAAATTCACCAGCCTTTCACCTGCTGTCCCATAGGCCTACAAGCACAATCCTTACATGTGATTTACTCAGCACTGTACAATTAAGTGATGGGACCATGAAAATTATTACTTAGTCTCCAAGTCATTTTTCTACACAGATGGCAAAGAAGCAAGTTTGGGCTATGCTAGGCTTTGTGAACTGCAGAATATGTCCTAGATTCTGTATTCACATCTTTCTCTGCAGTCAGCTAAACATTTGTATGTGAAGTAATCTAAATTAAAAATCAAAAATTAAATTAAAATCTTTAAAAAAAACACTAAAAAACCTAGATCTAGACAGTACATTTTCTGATGCAGTAGTTTATCAGCATTTTCATGCTACAAACCACAGGACCAAACCATTGGGTCATCTATAGATCAGAAAACTCCTTCTTGTGGAACAAAACTAAATCTCAAATAGCAAAATCAGGGTTAGCTTACAGAGGAGATAGTATGCTAGCATCTGCTTGTTTTGAGCCTACAGCTCTCTGACATAAGGAAGTTGTTGATTTGTTTTCTAGTTGGAGTACTTCCTCTACCACTGATTCAGCTATTCTGAGAGAAGTGTTCAAGGCCAGGTTGGACAGGGTTTTGAACAAGCTGGACTAGTAGAAGGTGTCCCTGCCTATGCAGGGTTGGAACTAGAGGATCTTTAAGGTCACTTCCAACCCAAACCATTTTATGATTCTACGATTCTATGAGTATTCTGTTGAAGAGCCCCAAGGCAGCAAATGGCATATCCAATATGGTAGCCAAACATGGAAGCATGTTTGAAGGTCTCTCTCACTTGGTCTGTAGTGCTTACACCTTCAGTAAGAACAACAGTACACATGGAGAGCTCATTGCAAACACGGCAAGGTGAATGGCCATAAAATTACCAGAAGTGTGTCTATGTAGTGTTTTGTACTGCTCATGTGCACATTGCTTGAAAAAATACTTAAAAAACAACTGGATTAAGAAAAAGAGACAATCCACTTCCAAAACTGTATCAATACTACTAAAAAGTGACACAGCCAAATTTGAGTTTGTGCTTATGCTTCCACTTCAAAGAAATACCAAACCAGCATGTTTTCCTGTTCTGATTTATTTGCATATATATTTTGAGCCAGACAAGGAATGTTAGGTCACCAGTGCTGTCTGTCTTCTTCCTTCCCGAAGAAAGAGACCCAGCTGAAGGAAGATGAGGACCTCCTGTTCCAAACGTAACTTCCTAAAGGTTGTTAACTGGAAGAAAACATACCTGTAACAAACATGCCAGTTTACTTTTTTTCCTGCCCAGTGATAACTAGCCTGATTTATTGCCAGACCAATCAGAAGACATCAAGAAAGAAACAGGCTTTCTCACAAAGTCAGGTTCTCCCCTGCTATGGTCAAGTCTCCCTGGTATAGATGACGAGTGTTTGGGAGGGTGTGCATAACAGCACCTCTGGCTGACAGGCAGTGAGGGCCGAGCTGGCACACAACTGCTGTGCTGTTCTCCCTGGGAGAACGGGCCTGTGAACAGCTGATGGTTTTGCAGACTGGAATCTTGCTGTGCTTGCAGTGACGTTATTACCCAGCTTGGGGATTTTAAAACCTTTCTGCCTGTTTGTCTAATGTATGGTTTGGTTTGTTCTTCAAATTCTCACCACTGTAACCCCAAATATTCCTCTTGTCCTATGGTACTCTGTCCTTCTTGGCAGACATCCTGGTGATTTCCCGCAGGAATCAGTGATGTCTCTTCCCCCCACTGAAAGCAGTAACATAACTGATGGTGGAGATTTTTACTGACATCTGCATCTACTTTAATAAAGCACAATACATGGAGATTACTCTGGAAAAAAAAAAAAAAAAAAGACAAAAAATTCTTGACAAATTTTTCAAAATCCAAAGCTCTTTCACGTGTACTAAATGACATTTCATTGTGGCATTGAGTTGTTTGCTCTAACTGTAGAGCAATGTTTTGGAAAAACTTCTGTTTCTCTGGAGTCAAATCAGTGAACACTAACAAAATCTGCGGTAACATTTTGCTTTGTGGTAAGCTGCTTTTGAGTAACATTGAGCTCATTACACATTGTGCATATTAAAAATTATCTTTCTGAATCTCTCAATATTTCTCTTTTTTCCTTTTGACTGTAGAAATTGGTATCATTGCAGTGCTTGTAAAGTCTACTTGCTTGCCAAGCAATTAGTATATATTTGGCATTTTATCAATGTCTCTATGCATACTTAGTATGCCTGCAGCACACAGTTCTAACACAGTTACAAAAGGCATGATGCCCCTCCCTAAGCAGTTGTTTTGAGATCATGATTGCACAACTAATCCTTGCATGATAAACTTTGGAATCAGAAGAATTCAATTCTACCAGCATAACAGCTTCTTTAAAGCTACCATCAACTGGACAGTGAAACTGCCCTTCAGCCAGCAACTGGATATTCAAAGCAAAAGGAAAACGCTGCCTGAAATTCCTGCTCTAAAGCAGGTGGTTTTCAACTGAAATATCTTATATTATCTCATGGGTGGGTTTTCAATTCTTGGTTGGGAGAATAAGCATGTATGAATTTGCAAAGGCAGACTTCTTGAGAGCAGCCTTCTTTTCCCTAATAGCTCACTGTGAGTTTTTCTGTACTGAAGGAAAAAATCTGGACAAACTCCTTAGTTTGTCATGACTGTATGTTTGACGGTGTTACTTCTTCAGGTTTGTATGAAATGCCCAAAAACAGTGTGAAGGATTATTTGGAGGTTTGATTATATTTTTTACCACATAGTCTTGGAGTAAGGAATTTAAACAAATGAGTAGAAAGCCTGTCTTTGCTTATACATTATTTTCATACTTTTTGTTTGTTAAAATAACATACCCTGCTTAAAATTTTCACACAATTCCCACGGACATGGACTGGTTTTCTTTGCTTTATGGATATGTCATTGGCACCAAAGCCCTGTCAGAACCATTCTTCTCTCACTTCTGTGTGGCTGTCTTATAGCTGAGAATCAGGGTCAGGATGCTGTCTCTACTGAACGGATTCTGCAAAATTGCTATTTACTCCAGCTTGCAGTCTTTCTAAGACTTAAGTATACTTTTCAATACTTGGTGTAGTATTTTTAGATTTAACTGTTCCTCATGTTTCCTTTTTTTTTATTTTACAATAGTAAAGTATCTTTATTTTCTAAATTTTATTGCACCCTGTACTTGAATGGGAAGGGAAGGGAAGGGAAGGGAAGGGAAGGGAAGGGAAGGGAAGGGAAGGGAAGGGAAGGGAAGGGAAGGGAAGGGAAGGGAAGGGAAGGGAAGGGAAGGGAAGGGAAGGGAAGGGAAGGGAAGGGAAGGGAAGGGAAGGGAAGGGAAGGGAAGGGAAGGGAAGGGAAGGGAAGGGAAGGGAAGGGAAGGGAAGGGAAGGGAAGGGAAGGGAAGGGAAGGGAAGGGAAGGGAAGGGACAGTAGGAAATCACCAGATGTGCATAAATGCTCAGCTAATTAACCAGGAACAACTATTTATATCAAGAAGCTCTTTATCATGAATAGAACTCCATTTCTAGATATCAACCCGTAGAAATAACAGCCAGCGTGACTGAAGAAGCAACATTTGGAGCCAGGCGGATTCGATTAGAGGAACATGTCAAGGGTTCGACATAAAACCACAGCCCTAACCTCTACAAAAGCAGTTCACTGGCCGCGCCAGTGAGCACTCTCCTGTTTGCTGCTGTCGGAAATTGCGTGCACCGTGTGGTACCGAGAACACAGACTTTTCGTAGTAGCATACCTGTGCTTTCCCAAAGGATCTGGCCAAGAAAAGTAAACTTTTTTCGGGTGTTTTTTTCTGTCCGCTCCGGGACTCCTTTTTACCGCCGTGCCGACGGTGGCTGAGCAGCGCGGCAGTTTCCCGGTCGGTTCGGTAGCGCGGTCTGGGGGCGGGAGCTGTCCGTGGTGCTGCCACCACCCCGCCCCGCCCCGGGGCCGGGTTCGCGCAGCGCGAACGCCCCGTCCCGCCGGCGGACGGAGCGCGGGCCCGGCACTTGCCCTGTGCTTGAGGGCAAAGTCTTGACCTGGTGCACTTTTGTAATTAAGAGAGAGAGAGAGAGAGGGAGGGAGGGAGGGAGGGAGGGAAACCAGCCAGTCTAGGTGGAGGCGGAGACGTGGTGGTAGCGACTGGTATCCCGGGGCAAGCTGTCCACCTGTTCTCTATCGCTAGAGTGCCTGTGCCAGCTACAAAAAACTCGGAAGAGCTCGCATTTCTCCCTAGGAGAAGGAGGACAAGGCGACCCCTGCCCCTCGGGTACTGGCTGGTGCCCGGACGGGAAGACAGCGCCGGGGCGTGTACAGGGCCCATGTGACACCAGGCCAGCCGCCCCGGGCCCGCTCCCCTCCTTAAATACCGCTCTAGTTAAGAGCCTCCCGCTCCCTTTGAGTCTACCCTTCGCCCCGGGCTCCTCTCTCCTAAGGGCTCTCAGACGCAGGTTAAGAAGCTTCTGCCCTTAGGAGCCGACCGGAACAAAACAGAACAATAAAACAAAAAAGAACATAAAAAAGGAGAGACCGGCCTCCCGCCCGGGAACCCAGCCCTCGGAGGGCAGCGTTGGGCGCTCCGCCCCGTCGCGGCCAGGCCGGGGGCCGCCGCGGTGACGGTGACAGGGCGAGGCGAGGCCCGGGCGGGGCGGAGCGGCACCAGCTGCGCGGAGAAAACGAGCGGCAGAGGCTCCACCGCCTCCTCGCAGGTGGAGGCGGCCCCGGCGACGGCAGCGCGCAGGCACCTACGTGCAGGGGCCGGGGCCAGGGCTGCAGCGCAGGGGTCGAGGGCTCCCATGAGCAGAGCCCCCCCCGCCGGCCGCCATCGCCGCCAGCCCCAAGCGGCGGCCACAGCGCTACGCGGTGCCGAGCGGCCGGCGGGGCTGCGGGCGAGGCGGGCTGGGGCATGGCGCGGCGGGAGGGCGGCGGGTCAGTTGCGGACGACCTGGCCAATGCCGCCGCCCGCGGCGACCTGCAGCGCCTGAGGGAGTTGCTGGACGGCGCCGTGGACCCCAACGCTGTCAACTCCTACGGCCGGACTCCCATCCAGGTAGGAAGGCCGAGGGAGGGCGTGGGGGTGGTGGCCGGGCGGGGGCCCAGGAGCGGCGGCGCCAGGGCAACCCCCGGGCCAGCCGCCCCCCGGGTGCTTCGCTTGGCGGCTGCGGAAGCGGC
The DNA here is from genome assembly GCA_020745705.1 of Hemiprocne comata. NCBI lineage: Eukaryota > Metazoa > Chordata > Aves > Apodiformes > Apodidae > Hemiprocne > Hemiprocne comata. The sequence goes on along the minus strand of CM036616.1, from coordinate 67,055,567 downwards.
GGTGGGAAAGGCGAAAGTCTGTGACGGCCGCAAGAGAGAGGTTTTAGTCTTAGCAATCCTTGACTTCATTTTAACCAGCTGAGGTAGGATGACTCAAAACAGAGAACTTTCATGCTCATCTCGCAATAAACGTGCAACAAAAGGTCACGAGTCACCTTTTCAAAAAGAATGACACCTCGTCTTCTGCTATTAGCATTTTTCCTCTTCATGGAAAAATGCTGACTCTCACAGTGTATCACTGACCCTTACGAGCAAAAACACAGTGACGCGACAGCCTTGCCCAGCAGACCCTGCAGGTAGGCAGCAAGCAGTCCCTAAGGGGCTGGATCTGCCAGCATTTTACAGTCGCGTGAACGTCCAGAGGAGCAAGAGATACCAGATTTCTAAAGCTGAGTTAATTTCCGAGATAGTCACCAGCTTCTTCTTAATTTTTCAAAATTAAACGAAACTGGGACAATCTGAGAAGCTGTATTTAAATTTTATGGGCAGTGCTAACGAAACTCTCTCCTACAAAATGTCGGTGCAGCATTTCACTGGAAATACATATCTGTTGCCGTCCTCCGACAAGGGTGTTTTTTTTCTGCATCTTTACGCAGCAGGGAATCAACCCGTGCGCTGAAGGCACTGCCGGTGCACTGGGGGAAACGCGGCTTAGAAAACTGCGAGCCCCGGGTGGGGGAGGGCTCCCGGCCGTTTCGGAGCTGCATGGGACAGGGGCTCGGTCTGGAGGTGGGTTTTGGGTCTTTCGTGGGGGCGAGGGAGGTCTGCTTCCCTGCACACGCGCGTCCCCTTGCCAAAGCCCTCCCAGAAAACCGTCCGTGAGGGTGTCAGACCCTGGGAGCCACCGGGTTCGGTTCCGCGGGGGCCGCTGCAAAGTGGGTCGGGACTTTCCCTCCGTTCCTCCGGGGGCGCACCGGGAGAAGGGCGAGCCCCTTCCTCCGGTCGCGCCGCCCCCCGTCGCGGAGCAGCCCCGGTCCGGATCCGCACGCTCCCGGCCCTCACGGAGCTCCCTCCGCCGCTCTACCCCACCTGCCCCGCCGTGTCCCGCGGCGCGGAAAATGAAGGTTTCCTCTGGCTGCTGACGCTGTCTCTCCCCGCAGGTGATGATGCTGGGCAGCCCGCGGGTGGCCGAGCTGCTGCTGCAGCATGGGGCAGACCCCAACCGCCCCGACCCCCGCACCGGCTGCCTTCCGGCGCACGACGCGGCCCGCTCCGGCTTCCTGGAGACGCTGGTGGCCCTGCACCGGGCCGGGGCGCGCCTCGACCTGCCCGACGGCCGCGGCCGCCTCCCCGTCGACGTGGCGGCGGGGGGGCCCGCACGGGCCGGTGAGCCGGTATCTACGGCAGCCGCCGCCCCGCGCCTAGCCACCGCCTGGGCTATCCTCCTCACCCCCTCCTAATTTATTGCCCGCGCCCACCTCGGGAGAGACGCATCCGAGGAACACTCACTCGTTATAAATGATCCCCGCGTAGCGTCCCCCTGCTCAGGTGGGCGTAGGACCGGCGGGACTCATTTGTGTGTGGTATTTTGCACGTGTCTCTGTGTTATCTTGCACTTTAAACCCCTCCACGCACCACTCTTCTATTTTGACGCGAGGGTCCAACACTGTGAAGAGAAGTAAACATGAAGGAAAAACTCGGCACAGAGATGACACAATAAACCCTTGGTGCTGAGACAGAACCGCGTCTGGGTCCCCTGTTAACGCTTCTCCCCCGGGTTCCTCGCTCGCTCTTCATAACCCCCCGTCTGAAGGGGAAGGAAGAGGCTCCCCATTTGATTTCACACTCCAGTTAAATCGGACTCAAGGAGCGCTGGAGCCGATCCCTGCCTCTCCCTGGCAAAACCGGCCGGGACAGCGACGAATCAAAGCTTCCTGGCGAGGCTGCGGCTTTGGCAAACACCTTCCTAAAGCAACGTAAGATACTGTGCATGTCTGTGCATGGGCCCGCGGCGCATCCGTGGCTCTTCTGGGGGAGGCTATAAACATGGAACCTGGGAGGAGAAAATAAAGAGCTATTTGTGTCTCTGCAAGCCCGATACCGCCCTCGCTTGAAGTAATAGGTGTTTATCAACTTGCAGGTCACATTCGCTGGATGACTGTAAGTTTAACAGCATTTTGAAATCATGACGGTCACAAAACAAAGGCGGCTTGGAATTAAAAATTGAAAATTTTGTGTCCAAGCTCGCTCCCAGGATTTTCCGAGCTGTTCAAAGGCGGCCCGTTCGGTAAAGAAACAAACAAGCCGTTGTAACAACAAGTCATTGTGCCGCTGGAGGGGGAACGGGGGCGGGAGTAGATTAATTACCTGAGCTGATCCACAGCCTGGAAGCTGGGTGTTAGCATCCCGCGTTGCAGCGGCAGCCCGCCCTCCACCAAGGGGGACCAGTCAGCGGGGAGACCCCTATCTCCGCGGGCAGAGAACGGGAGGTGGCACGCATGGGGGCAGACACTGACAGACACACCCCTTCCCCGATACCTCGGGGCTGTCCCCACCCATCCACGCCTGAGGGACAGAGAGGGGAAAGCACGGCGTGGCAGCGGCAGAGCTGTGGTCTCCTTTCCCAGCCCCAGTCCTGGGCGCTTTGCAGAACTACCTGTACAGAACTACAGGGGAAAAGATTTATCTCCGTTTTGCATTACGAACGAGTGCCCAACTTATAGGTATTTAACACATAAACACTAAAAATAACAAATATACTTTTATATAATCTATTGGAATGTATAATTTATTACAACATAGTTTCTTATGCTTTGTAATAACTTCATGTCTGCTTTATAATCACTTTGTATAAATTGGCATGCTATAAGTATGAAGTTATGCCATTTACGCAACACATACCGATATAAAAATGTATCTTAATATGCGCATTTATAAACTAAATTGTAATTACGTATTAAGCCTATTTGTTCATAATTTGTATTTATATGTAATACCCTGAGGCTTAATTATAAATACATTAAATGCATATAAAATATATACCAAAACTCACACTGAATTTAGTCTGTAATCATGCTTGTTTAGTACAGGAATGCCTAGAATATATATTTCATACATACATTTGAATAGAAAATATATAAAATTACCATTTTCAACTATAACACCTTATGAAATTTTACTGCTTTCTGTCTCGGTACAGGGCACACTTATAAGCGAGTCAGGGATAATCCTGGGCACACAACAGTTAAGAGCCTGAATTCATCCCATGCCCAAGAGAATAGAGACAGAGCCAGGACCAGATACAGAAATAGGGAAAGGTTAGAGCCTAACCACCCTCTTTACAGAAAAGTAAAGGTGCAATAAACTGCACTTCCCACCTCAGTTAGACCAGTATTGCTATTTTAAAAGATCGTTCTCTCCAACAACCAGATTTAGGTTTAAAATTTTTAGTATTTCCATTACGGGTTATGAAACTACCACAACAGTAGCCATAATTATAATTATTAGGATAATTATAATTATGACGACGACAACAACAACAATAGTCGTATTATTAATAAAAATAATAATAGTAGTAGTAGTCGTCGTCATCAGGGAAATAACAGACTTTCCTAGGCTGACCACACCGAAGGAACAGAAAAAGCCCTCAAATCCCAACAGGGCTAAATGCCTAGCTGCCGCAAATCTGCCCCCAAGCCGTGGGTCCAAAAACCCTGCCCGGTGGCTGCTCACCCCGCGGAGGATTTCGGGGTTCCCCGTCACAGTCCCGCTCAGCCGCGGCAGCTTCCACCCGCACCTTTTCTTCTGACAGCCACCTCGGCTCCAGGGCTTGGAGCTGTGTCTGAAAAGAAGAATTGTTAACAGCAAACAGCAGCAGAGACACGCATTTCGAGAAAACCCAAAAAGCACGACGCTTAACGAGGCAGAAAACAGATAACGCCCACTTTCTATTGTTAATATTGTAGCTGTAATTGAGTACATGTGCACACACACCCACCACCTTTGCAACAGGGGTTTGCCCAGTGCACGAAGAGCTGCTCCCCAGTCCGGCTCCGCCAAGCGTTCAGCGTCTGTGGGTATTTGGTTTCTATTGGCAAAACTGCCGGCTCATCCTCCCACCGCCGAGCCGGCGCCTGCACCAGCACCCAGGCACTGATTTCTCTCCGTTTTGCCACGGGAAGGGGAAAGAAAAAGAAACAAACAAACAACCATCCCTGCAAGAGCTGCCTTCATTTCGAAATGTCTGTTTTCACTCTCCCATTTCCCAGGCTTGCGATCGGACAGGTCATGGAGGAGCCATGTCGGGCCCTTCTCCGCTGGCGTCGCTTTGGGGGCACGCCGTGGGCAGGCAGGAGAAGGAAACTTCCGTGGATCTCTCTGTTACTGTTTGTCCAGCAGGGGGAAAGAGGTGTTCGTCACGGGGGGGTGTCGTACACGCCAGTATCCACCAGCCCTCGCTCCCATGGAGCCGCCTGCCAACAGTCCCTGCCACCCCCAGCCCAGCCGGGCCGCGCCGGGCCGTGCAGCCCCCAGGGTGGCCGAAGATAGGCCCGCTGGACCGACACTCTTCCCGCCCCGCACCCTTCCCCGCGCCTAGCATCGAGGTACCCCGCACCGAGAGGGGGGATGCGAGGGCTCCCGGGGAGGGGGTGGAATGGCGGAACCCTCCCAGAGATCCTGTGCCCGGCGGCGGGCCTGGCTTAGCACCGGTTGCCGGGGGGCTCAGCACGGCTCCGGAGACCCCCGCAGCAGTCCCCGGAGCCTGACCGGGCGGGAGCGCCGGCAGTTGTTGGTTGTTTTTCCCGTTCTTCCTCACTACTTCCCACCCACCCCTCCGCTCCAAAATCTCACCCTGCAAACCGAAAACACGAGTCCGGCACCGCGGATCGCGGCCGGGGAGAGGGGTCGGGGGAAGGAAATAGTTACTTACCCGTGTCAGTTACCGGTCCGGAGGGAGACGAGATGCGCTTTCTTGCTGTTGTTTGGGGTTTTTTTAATTATTATTTTGTTGTTTGTTGGTCTTTTTGTTGTTTTTTTTTTCCTCGCTCCGCTACGCAACGGCCCCGCGCCGCGTTCAAATGACCATGTGACAAGGAAATAGCTGCTCGCCCGGGACAATACTGGCCTTAGCTTTTAAAGCGGCAGGGATCCGCTAGCCGCTCCCCAGGGCCACCGGGGGGATGGGAGGGGGTAGTGGTGCTCAGGGCCACAGCAGTCCGCGCCCCTCTAAGGTGCTGCCGAAGAGAGCGGGTCCAAAACCAACCAAACAACAAGAAAATAACCAAAATATCCCCCACTTTGGAGGGGACAGAAGGGGGGGGGCGGGGGGGGGGGAGGGCAAGGACTGTCGTCAAGGCTTTATTTGAAAGGCGGGTAGCGCCCTTCTATTGGCCGGCCTTCCCGATTGTGGTGCTCCTCGGAGGGAAGAGGAGACTGCGGCCGTCCCTGGCCCCATCCCCCCCCACCGGTCCTCCTTCGCCCTTTCGAGGCGGGAGCCGTCGTTATGGGAGGTGTTTAAGGAGGGGGAGGGAGGTAAAGCGAAGTGAGGAGTCGAAATTAGTCAAACGGAAAAGAAAAAAAAAAAAAAAAAAAAAAAAGAAGAAAGTCAACGAAAAAAAAAGAAAAAGGGTGGGGGATAATGCTCTCCAATGAATGGAGGGTGAGAGGGCCGGTTCCCCTCTGGGCCCCACGGGAAGGTATTTCTAGCGCGGCACGGTGGGTCTCCCAGCACCCATGTCCCCCAGGATAAGATGCACCCTACGCTTTCGGCGCGGGGCGCGCAACCGCCGCCGGGCCCGGGCGCTGGGCTGGCTCATCCTCCGCCGCTTCCTCGGGGCGCTGGGCCGGCAGCAGCCGCTGCGCCAGGCCCTGCTGCTGGTGCTGCGGAGGGGCCGCCGCAGGAGACCCCGGCCCAGGTAGGGCCCTGGGGAGTGGGGCGAGGGGGGCGGAGGGTGGGCGGTCCGGGGGGCAGGAGCGGGAGGTGGCAGCGGAGTGCCCTCTCCCCGCCGTCCCGGCCAGTGCTGCACCGGGAGCATGTCAGGTCCGCACGGGCATGGCGGGAGGGAGGGGAACTAATCTGCTGGTTTGTTGTGTTTTGGTTTTTTTTCTTTTTTTTTTTTTTCCCTTTTAAAGACGCATTAGGAAACAACATGTTCTGAAAAATTTACAATAAGCTATTTCTGTCTTTCTTCGCCACCCCCATCCCCCGATAAGTTTGGGGGTTTTTTCGTTTTCTCTGTAGCTAATTTTGAAAAAATAAACCCACCACCCCTTACCAACATTTGCAGGAGGTTCTCTTGCCAAAAAAAAAGCCTAACTTTCTGGCTTTCCCAGACTGCTACTTTCCACTGCTGTAAAAGACAGTGAAATACAGCGGCCTACTTTCCCTTCTTCTGCTGTTACAGAAATATGCGCCATAAGGCTCAGAGCGGCCGAGTAGCAGCAGAAAGAGTAATAAAAATACAGTCGTATAAAGGACCTTGAGAGACACCCGAGGTTCCAGCAGTTTTAGAGACTCTTTCCTGACTGCAGAATACAAAACTGGACTGTCGTGGATCTGCACGGGGCAGTTTAGGGCCGATCATTACACATAATTAAATAAAACATGAAAAATAAAGCGAATTTTTTTTTTTTTTGAGGATTTTTCTGCAAAATCCTCGTGGGGGATTATTAGAGGAGTCCACAACCTGCTCTAAAGTAAAGTACAGATATTTTAGCAGCTCGGAGGCAGCGAACACCGAATCCGTAGTATTTCGGCCAGTAGTTTGCAGGAGGAGGGCGGCTTCATGTTCAGATTAGATGGAAATATATTTCAGAGGCAAAAATAAGTTTGGAAATAAAGAGAAAACTGCTCTTTTCTCCCGGTATTTCCTATTTAGGGAGGCGGTTCCTATTCTCAAGCTGTATTCAAAATTGAATTGCTTAATTAAACAGATGAAACAAATAACATGTTAACACTCCTCGAGCAGTGTAGGGAGAATTTTTCGCTGAAACAGTGACCACAAAGCTTCTTGTGAAACCGGAGTGGGGCTGGGCCGGGTCTGGGGCTCCAAAACAGGCTGATGGAGGCGACCGGGCAGCCCCCGCCCGGGAAGAGAAACGTTTAAACCTGCTTGTTTCTTAGGACGGTGTGAGAGATTCTATTTGTTTTGCTTTTTGTGTGTGATTTTATCTATTTGTCTGCGCTTTGTTGTTTGTTTATTAAGGAAGGGATTATTTTGCCTGACCAATGCTTAATTACTTTTTGTGAACTGTTAGGTGATTATCCAGAGCCATTAGGGTCCTTTTACTTTCCTCTGACTCGATCTCCTAAAACGAGGGATCGAAGTAATATGCTGTAAAGTTTCCTGGAGGATTTCTAAGAAAAATATTTCTAAGAAGGATATTTCACTGCTGCTTAGGGCAGCATATGACATATCATAATATTACATGTTGCATCGATAGATGCGCTCTGCTCAATTTTTATATCACACTACTCGGAAAACAGAAACCAAAACATTTATTCTTTATTATTGCAGGCTGTAGGATGTTGGGTTGGTTTTGGTGGGTTTTGTTTTGGGGTTTGCTTTTTTATTTTTTTATTTTATTTTAGCTTGGGTTGGGGTTTTTTTGTTGATGTTGGCTTTGTTTGGGGTTTTTTTTGTCGTTTTTATGTTCAGAAGAAACCTCTATGGCACTGCTTCTAAAGGTCTAAAATTAAGGTGCTAGATTTTCCTGTTCTCACCCAATATGTCTAATAAGGATAATTATCTTTGCAAACACATTGACATTTTCAATTGAAGATTATAAGGACTATTATAATAACTATTTCTATTAATAGTTCTTACATCATTTTTGGCAGAACTCAAAAGAACTGTGGTTTTTTTCCCCGTGAACTGTAAATCAGGTGACTTCCTTGCAGCCTCTCCAATGCACCCCTTACCCCTCCTGCTCCCTTTTTGCCTATTTACAGGCGAGAAAATCTGAATATTATCTTCTTTTTACTCTGACTCTTTGTAGCATGTAATTAACCCCTAAACTTATTCCCGAAATACTTGTAGATTAATAAAATAACTCACATAAATGTCTTCAGATACTTTTTTTTTTTTTTTTTTTTTTTGCTAAAAGGGTATAGTACTCGCTAAGCCTTAAACAGGGCATAAGATGACTGTTTTTGGTAACTGAAAGCTACATTTTTCTGTCTTGCGTGATATTATAAAAATATCTCAGAACAATTTGCAGGAGTGCATTACTGTAGTATTAAAATTAACCTGTTTTTAGTATTGTTGAACAATTACTTTAGAAAGAAAAGAGCAGAAATGTAAGAGGTAGAGACTGTTTAACGTTGAACGAATTGTTTGTTTATTGTGGGTTTTCTTGGTTGGGCTTTTGGGGGGGGTTGTTTGGGTTTTGTGGCATCTTTCATGTTTGTATTTGTTGGGGGTTTTTTGTTTTTGTTAGTCTGGGGTTCTTTTTTGTGTTTGGTTGTTTGTTGTTTTGGGTTTGGTTTTGTTTTGGTTTTTTTTGCGGGGGGGGGGTGGGGGGGTGGGTTTTTTGGCAGGGGGTGGTGAAGGAATACCTTTGCAGTAACGTTGTTGAGAAGAAAAGGTGATTCTTTTCCCCTCCCAGTATACAAGTGTAATTCAAGACACATTAGGACAAGCTCAGTTACTATTTCCCTGATTTCAGATATGACCATGTGTTATGTTTCGATTAATTGAGGTCGTTTGTTGGTACCAGAATTGTGCAAAATTGGATTTGCATTTGAAGAGGAGGAAAATAGCGTGACTTCAATAACGTAGTTTCCAATTGTGTCGTTGTAATGGTCCAGAATCTTGATCAGTGATTTGGAGGGTCACTAACCCTTAGCACAGGGCCCTGTTTGATGTTTTACACTCTTCTGCAATTTCGCAGCTTTTAACAGATTTTATCAGGGATGAAGATGCAGACAAGACCCCTGACTCTTCTAATAAGGTCTTCACTTACAAATATGTTGACGTGTGGGTGTATGTTGTTTTTTGTACTTGTATATTCACAAAAAAGAGATGTATGCCTACATTTAAATACACTCACAGATGCATAAAACCCACTATCAACTCTGTTTCACAGAAAGCCAGGGGTAATCCTCAGCCCTCCCGTATCTCACGATTGGTTTGAAATTTTAAGACACCTGACACACGTTACAAGGAGGTTTTCTTTTGGCTTTATTTTTGGCTGTCATTACTGGCAGAGAGTGTATGAAGAACTGGAGAGCCCTTGCTTGGCGCGTCGGGGATAATATCCCCGTAACTTCTCACACTTTACTAACTTTTAAGAAATCCAGTTTTAAAGCGTATTTGTTCATTTTTTATTATTATTATTTTTAATCTTCCGCCAGTCCTGGAGATCCTGCGCCGTATGCTGCAGCAAACACCCTCCTTTCCCCCAAATTACCTTCAAATGTCGCACTCCTCGCTTCCAATGCCACTTTCCCCAGAAACTTCCCGAGGGAGGCTCAGAAAGCCCCCATATGCGGAAATTTCAGTGAACCTCTGACTTGTCTAGGCAGAGATAAATTCGTGTTTATTTGTCCTCATCCGAGGATGCCTTTGCATTTCGGCCATAAGCACATGGAAACGTAAAATAGCAGTTTTCCCACTTCCGCGTGGCCGATGGGCGCCGCGGAGTTAACGCCGGAGAAACTGCACCCGCACAGGAGATATTCCTTATAAGGCAATTTGGAAGATGAACGCGGGCGCGTTCCACCTGCCCGGGCCGTGGCAGCTGCGGCCAGCCCGGAGAGGCTGTTGACCAGTGTGGCTGTGCTACCTTCTCCTGCCCGCTACCCCACGATGTGGGAAGGGGTGGGAGGCGCAGGGACGCAACCCCCATCCCCTGCCCTCTCCCTCACCGACTGCGCCCCCGGAGGGGGGCAGCCCCCCGGGAGCCTCCCCGCTCTGTCGGGGGTGTGTGTGTGTGACATCGGGTGTGCCTCTCCGCCTATGCCGCCTTGGGAGGTTGCTCGAATTTTGCCACAGCCGCCGGCACCGCTTTCCCTTCCCCGGAGGTGTGCCCTGGGGGGGATCCCGCGGGCCCCGGGATGGGCGGAGCTGCGTGATCCCGACGAGCCGCGCAGAGTCGGGGCGTGCTGACTGTGCTGTGCCGTCAGGAAGCAATGGAGGGGTTCTCCCTGGGCGAGGGTCCTGGCGACCGGCTGTGCAGCGCCGCCGCCCGTGGGGACCTCGAGGAGGTGCGGAAGCTGCTGGAGGCGGGCGCGGATCCCAACGGGACTAACTGTTTCGGGAGGACCCCGCTCCAGGTACGGAGCAGCGGTTGGGTGGGTGGCGGAGTGGGGGTGGGGTGGGCTGTCCTCTGTCACGCCGACGGGGGAGGATTACTGGGTTTGAGTTATGTTTTCATTGCTAGCCGCAGCTGCCAGAATACTTTTCTGAACCGTCGTCCTCTGCAAATACTGGACGGAGTTCAGAGGGACACTGCAGGCAGCAAACGAATTATGCAAAATGGTAGGCAAAAGCAGAACTGGGCCTGTAAAATTCGCTTCTATATGGGCTCAGGGAGTTGGCTGCACGTCGATTAACTTTTCTTGATTGTTTGTTTGTTTTAAATACCTCCTTAATGGGCCTTTCCCCCCAAGGAAATGAAACTAGCGCCCCTGATTAGTATTTTCGTGTGAACGAAGAAGACGGCACAGAAATTGTCACTGGGTATAAATTGTAACTTGAAACTAGAATGAATAGTAATTCTAATAGTCATTCTTCATCAGCAGTGGTAAGCATTCATCAACAGATACTATAAGTACCAGTGCGTAGTAATGCTGCTTTCCAGGCTTTCTGAGAACTGAAGTGCGTTACGTTCATGGTGTCCGTCTCTCACACATGGATATTCTAAGGCTGAGAATTTTTTAATGTCCATTGAACGATTAATGTACTGTGACTCCAGCTGGAGCTATATATTTTATGAAAAGGTTTTCTCGAGATGTCATTTGAAGGGATATATTTAATGATTCACCAGTTAAGGTGAACAACCATTTTGGTCCTTACACTTCAGATGGAAAAGAAAATATTTTTCTAAAGTAAGTTACTGAGAAAGGCACTGACTATGCTGTTTGTTTGTTCCTTTTGTCCGTTCAAATTCCACATGAAAAGGTTCTCCAAATTGTTATAAATTTTCTCATTCTTTCCCTCATTTCAGAGTGAGACGAAGTTCTGTTTCCCTCACCAGCACTTTGCAAAATGGCTGCCACTCTGATATGTAGACTCTATTTTTCGGAAAAGCTTAATCTATAGGAATTTATAGACTATTTGTAGTCCGTAACAAAATTCTATCGATAAAGAAAATAAAAAGAAAGCCAATTGTCTGTCTCGAGGTATTTTCTATAGTGTTAAGATTCAATTAATGAAGGTTAAAACTCTGTTGAAAATGACCAAGAGAATGCAGAAAGTGGAACCTCAAGTGTAATTTTCTTTTGTTTGTTTGCTTGTTGTTTTTTCACTTCTCTGTTTTTGTTTTCTTTTTGTTCCATCGTGCATGCTTAGACTTCACCAGAAGTTTCTGCTTTTGGTTCAACTGCAGAGTGGCGCTAGGGCTCAGCAAGAGAGTTTTGTGCAGTAACCACAGGTGTGCAACAGCTTTCCTGGCTTGTGTGAGAAGCAGCGCAGGTTTAGCCGGGGCCCGGTCCAGATCTTGAGTATATATGTGTGTACATTTATGCGTGTGTGACTGTGCATGTGTGCATATATACTACTGTATGTACCATGGTATATATAAATGGTATAAAATGTGTAACAGAACGTACAGATACGCGGTATCTAGTCTGGAAATCACAAGCAACCTGGGGAATATTTTAATTTACCAGGGTGTCATAGACTATATAAGGGTGCAAGGGAACCGTAATCGAGCCCAACCGTGTGCCCTCATGCAAGTCGCCGGTACAAGCAGCCGACGCAGGCAAACCGTGCTCCAAAGACCCCTCCATCCCCGCAATCCCCTGGCTATCCGCGGTGCTCCTGACGCTGTCTCTCCCCGCAGGTGATGATGCTGGGCAGCCCGCGGGTGGCCGAGCTGCTGCTGCAGCATGGGGCAGACCCCAACCGCCCCGACCCCCGCACCGGCTGCCTTCCGGCGCACGACGCGGCCCGCTCCGGCTTCCTGGAGACGCTGGTGGCCCTGCACCGGGCCGGGGCGCGCCTCGACCTGCCCGACGGCCGCGGCCGCCGCCCCGTCGACGTGGCGGCGGGGGGCCCGCACGGGCCGGTGGGCCGGTATCTACGGCAGGGGCAGCTTTCCTCCTCGGCCGCTGTTCCGGCAGCCGGGCCGCCCGCGGAAGGAGCTGAGCGCTGACACGCCCCCGCCGCCCTCCCCCAACCCGCTGCCCGCCACCCTCCCCTTGCCGCAGCAGCAGAAGCCCCGGCCGCAGCCAACCCCGGTCGCAGAGACCCTCTCCCCACCTCCGCAGTGGGCACCGGCCAGGACCCCCACCATCGAGTCGGCGGTGCTGCCGGCTGCCGACAATGATCTTCCTCTTCCCCAGAGCTCCTCCTGGGCACTCGGTGTCCCGCTACTACCAGGAGACGCATGCTGCTGTATTTTCTGAGAAAGAGTGTAAAGGACAAAAAACGCGCCCATGGGGAGCGTTCCTGGTCCTCCCGCCCCGCAGGCTCCCCGACGGACAGGCAGCAAACGGTTCCCCGGTGCTCCAGCGGAAAAAAAACCGAAAACAAAACAAAACAAAACAAACAAACAAACAAACAAAAAAACCAAACCAAAACAAAACCCAAAACAAAAAACCAAAACACAACAAAACAAAACATTCGGCATTCCACCAGTCCATTTATTATTTAGTTGATGTGGTTTAGAGAAATGACGAAATGAGCACACTCCGTTTCCCTCAGCTACTTCCTCACTGTCCTGCGAGCTGCTCCTTGAGCTCCATCCTATATTTACTCACGATAATGTTGATTTTGTTGATTATCTCAAAATCCTGCAGATCTTCGCTCTTAGTGATTCCTTAAGAGTCTTTTTCATAGCTCTGAGAAATAATGAACACTTCAGCCATCCCATTTACAAATGTAATTGATCTTCTAATTTTCTACCCTCACCAGCTCACTCAACTTAGAAAATCTTGAAATATTCAACGCTGTTAGGGATTACAATTTGAGAACGACTACAGATATTTTTATAGATGTATTCAGGTAAGGCTATTCATCTGAGAAACCCATTGGTAATCTTTTCGGCACTGCGTAGTTTTGACATCTGGAGGTACCTCCTTCATTTAGAAGATCTGGTAAACGAGCTCGGTATTTTAAAGGCAGATTTCCAAGTCTCTAAACCAGACATTTGGAAACAAAAATAAACGACCGAGCTTGGTCATACGTCTGAAATCTCCTCATATCCATGGCCCCCGTTTCGCTACTCGATTTCCGTCGTCTACCCAATTTCGTCCAATTGAATGCGTGATGAAATACCCGCTCCTATTCAAGAACAAAATATCACAGAGCTTGGCTTAAAAAACCCAATCCTTCTGCTTAATAATTAAACTGCTCTCTAAGCAGCACTACTCAGTGTTGGTTGGTAATTTTTGTTTAGATTTTGTTCGCTGGTGCGTAAGTACGTGTACATCCACACAACACGGTCGCGCAGGTCTAATACACGGGGCTTATACGCAGATGTGTATTGTTCAAGCACATACATACCCGAGTCAACAACATCGATGAGACTCATTAATTTCCTTATTTAAAACACAGAGCCACAGAGAAGTTCATCTGCACTTCTTGTGCATGACTTCACGATCTTCTTAAATGCGGGAGATTTTTTTTCTCTCTCTTTTCCTGCTAAAAAGCCGGTTGCAAGCTGGAATTTCATTAAGGCGCCAAGAGCGCATACTGTGTCTGAAGGCTATTTTTTTCCCCCATTTTTTCCCCCGCGGATTTGCTGGTGTTCCTGCTGCCCAGGCTTTGCTGTAGGCGCAGATGACGAGGCCAGGAGAAGCGCCTCCAAGCCCTGTCTTTTTGCATCTAGCTTGCCAAGGAACGGTTTCTGCCGCTCAGTTCTTTAAAACGGGAGGGGGGGGGGGGGAGGATGGAGGGGTGGAAATCACTCTTCCCTCAAAATAAGGTGTTATTTCCTAGCTCTTCAGGGGCCAAATGGAGAGCGATCCCCTCAGTGGCTGGCGGGAGCGGTGCCAAAAGAATCGGCTGGCGGGGTCAGGGCGAGTGGGAGGAATGTGTTTTTCTCCCCCGGCGGGCCCCCACTTGCGTGCAGGCGGGAGCTCAGCTCAGCCTGGCGGTGCTTGGGCTTGAGGGCAGGTGACGGTCGCTCCTGTCAGAGCTGCCGGCGCGGCAAGGCGCGGAACATCCCGGCCCTGCCTCCCGCCCCTGCCTCCCGGTCCCCGCTGCCCGCCGCCCTGGCCCAGGCTGCCCTAAGGAGCTACCTTCCCCACAAGAGCTCCCGGGGGTTTCTTCAGGAACGCGGCAGGGGAGCGGTGTTCCCTCAGGGGAGCCCGCGGTGTCCCAACGCAGCGTCTCCCCACCAGGGAAAGCCCTGCCCAAAGAGCGTGACTTTCCCAAGGGCTTTGGCCTAGGAGCTGTCACAGCCCAAACTTTCATCGGAAAGTCATCTGGAGAGAAGAGGATTAAGAGCTTTTGGAACAGAGCTGATTTTGGAGGTGGTGTAAGTGCAGTTCATGACAAGGCATTCACCCGGCTGACCATCTCTCCTTTTTAGCACTGCCAGCACATGCAGGGAAGGAAAGGGAGAACTTGCACTGCTTAGGATAACATAGAAACAGGTTTTCGCTCCACGTGTCCAGCCAAACCTCTGTGAAAAAAATATTCACAAGCTTTTTCTTCTCTCTATAAACTGTCTTTTAAAATATAGGTTTGTCACATTGAGATAGCAAATTTATGATGCTTTCCTTTCTGTCATAAATGTTGAGTTCACTCTTTGGACAAGGAGCCAGGAGCACTAAGTGTTACAAAGCAGGCTTCAATTGTGTGTGAATGCCAGCATCTAAATTATTTAACTAGCCATTCTCCATTGGGGTGCCATCTGTCAAGCTTTTGTATTTAATAAAAATACCTTCAGGTGTAATGTCACTTGGAAAAGTAAAGTGTTTTCTATTACACATTCTGGAAATTGGCTTTTGGAGAACATTACTCCCAAGTTTTACAAGAGGCACCATCCCCTTTAAATTCACCTAAGTTTATTATGGCTGAAGGTCCGTAGGCTTTGCATATCATGTTCACAATCTTTGAAAGCGTCACAGAAGGGAAAAACTAAAAGCATTCTAATAAAGGAAGTAATCACCTGACTTTGTCTGGGCCAAAGTTGTGGAAATACATTAACCTCACTGCCTACTTATGTAGAAATCTTAAAACCTCAGGAGAAAAATGGAAGTGCTCCGACACTTATCGCAGAAAATGAGGAAAAGTAAGCCACTGGACCTGGTGCTGGAGAGAGGACCTCTGAAGACATTCAGATCCTACAAGAGCTCTGTTGGGACAATCAGTCCCAGCAGTAGATGACAGATGATATATGTAGTGGTTCCAGATATACATATTTTGTTTAACCAGGTCTCAATCAATCCTAATCTGACACTCACTGAAGTAATTAACTTTTTTTTTCTATTCTGTATGAACTGAAGTTATGACAGAACATTCTTTTTCTCTGCAGAAAAGAGACCAGAAGACAAATTTCTTCACATTTCTCTCTTTGTTATCAGGCACTCACAAGTACTGCATGCTTTAGGTAGAAACATTTCCTAAGTGTTACTGTGCTGGAGAGAGCCCAAGAAGGGGGAGTTAAATGAGAGGTGGCCCTCAGGAGTTGAAAACCAAGAACCTTGCAACTAGGAGCTTCAGGTTGCCTCATAGGAAGGTACACAGATGATTTCCACTAGATCCAGCATGACTTTTGGTAGCGAGTGTGAGTTCAGAACTGAGGGTGGGCTGTGAAAAGCCCTGTTTGTGCACCTACTGCTCCAGCCAGAGGCTGTGCAGAGAGAGGGTTTCCACGAAGAACCAAGGGGGCAAGGCACTTGTGAGTTCAGCTCACACTGTCAGCAGAGGTCATGGTTTTAGAAACACCTTACTTCCTACTGCTGAACTAGGCAGCTCATGCTGCCATTCATGTAGTCACTCTACAAGGAGGTGAAATCGGTAATCTAGAACAGCAGATTTTGACCTCCCAGGTGGGTGAAGTCCTGAGATAAGCATCTTTTTCTCTACATGGTGCTGGTTGTTGACAACAGGGACTGGGTAAAAAGGTAAGAAAATAGGCACATGGAGAGCTCGGAGGATGGGACAGAGGCACAGGGTGTTTGGAACCCGAGGGAAAGAGACAGGTCCAGCTCAGGGCAGAGGTGTCTGGAGCAAGGAGAGGCAAACACAGAGTCAGCCTAGGCCTGCCAGCGTGCATGATGGACACTTGCCTCTACCCCACCCCATGCCATCCCAGATGAACACTTTTTTTTGGCTGTAGGAAACTGAACAACTGGACAGACTTCATGTGTCCTCAAAGATCTGTTTCACTTACTACAGGCATTATTCTTGGTTCCACATGCAGCTAAATCTGGGGATCAAACATTGTGCCTGAACTTTATTTTTTTGTTCTTTTGTCAAGCTGTACATAGAAACCACTGTTGTGGTAGTCAAGGTCCGGCGGCCGGAAGATCTCGCGATGTACGGAAACATAGGGTCCCCCCTCCAGTGACGTAGGCAGGCAGAAGCGCTATATAATACGATGTCACGCTTCAATAAACGCCATTTGCTTTCCACCATATTGGTGTCTGTGTGCTAATGACCCGTGCGACCTGGGGTTGGTCGCCGATCCGTCCCTGAACCAGGTCGCCATGCCTTCGCGGAAGGCAACAAATGGTGCCGAAGCCCGGGAATCGGGATCGTCAGCGGGGACCCGGGATCAAACCCGGGAGCCGGCGACGGAACCGGAGCCGAGGTCGGGAAGCCGCCAGGAATCAGGTGAACGACGGCCGGAGCGGCAGGACCAGCCCGGCGGGGAGGGCGTTCCCGGACGTGTGAGGAGGATGGAAGCTCTTGTTAAGGTCGTACCGCAATTACATAGGCAGTGGGGTATTGATTGTAAGGCTAAAGATTTTACTTTCGCCGTTACGAAGCTCTTGGAAGCTGGGGTTATCGATCAGCCGGTGGATATTATCCACCCTGATGTGTGGGATAAGTGTACTAAAGTGTTAGGCAAGGAGACAATGTCCTCGGGTAAGGGGAAAAACCTTAAGTCGTGAGGGAAAATTGTGCAGGCTCTGCAAAAGGCTTTACAAGCGCAGGAGACCTGGAATGCAGCGCGAGACTGTTTGATGGTCGCCCCGAAAGTGGGAGTCGGGGCAGCCACACAGACTCCATGCCCCCAGGGCAACAACGATTCTGAAAACCAGAGGGAGGGCGACGCACCCCCTAGACCCCTAAGCCCCGACCCGCTTACAGAGGGACAGAACCGAGCAAAATCCTTCTGGGGCGGGTTAGCCGAGGAGGCCAGGGGCGCCGCGGCGAAGTCAGAGTCCGTGAAAGACTGGGCTAGACCACCACCCTATATGTCTCAAAATGGCGCCGAGCAAAAAAGGGAAGGGGCGGCGAAGATGCCTTCGGTGGGGGCAGAGAAGCTGCACAGGAGATAACAAGCGAACGCAAACAGGGGGGAGAGGAGATAGAGAAGAAGAACGGTAGTGGGAGTGATTGGGAGGAAGACAGGTATGTGAACGAGAGGCAGGAAGCCAATAACGTGGGCGAGGGGCGGAGAGTTGGTGAGAGGTGGAGAGCCAGGCGGGACAAGTCAAAGGGGAGGGAGGGGCGGAGAGCCGGTGAGGGGTGGAGAGCCAGGCGGGACTAGTCAAAGGGAGGGAGGGGCGGAGAGCCGGTGAGAGGGGGAGAGCCAGACGGGGCGAGTCAAAGGGGAGTGAGGGGCAGAGAGCCAAGCGAGGTGAGTCAAAGGGGAGGGAACAGCCCACCCGCAAGGAAAGTGGGCGGGGTCGGAGCCCAACAAAAAGATACAGGGACCCGGAGGAGTGGACCGCAACTGATTCAAACTCAGAGGAGAAGGAAATGGGGGTAGTTATAGCCAAAAGTCAACACACCCCCACCCAATTTAAAGAGAAACCGCAAAGGGAACAATTCCCTCTCACGGAATAGAGGAAAATAAAGATGGAGTGTGCCGACTGGGTCCCATCAACTGCATTAGCATTCCTGGTCTGGCTAACAGAAGGGGGACAGAGGATTTACTCACCAGTAAATCCTAAGGATGTACAAGCGATTGTTAAAGCAATTGCAGACAAAGGACTTAATTCTGCTATAGTCTCCACCCTCATAGATGGTGTCTTCGGGGGAGACGATATGCTCCTGTTTGATATAAAACAAACTTGTAGACTGATTTTTGAGGGGGCAGGAATAATTGTTTTTAAACAAGAATGGGAGGACAACTGTGTGAGGCTATTAGCTATGGTGACTGGGGCGGACCACCCACTGCACGGTTCCAGCTTGCAACGGCTGATGGGTATGGACTCGATAATGATTACCCCCCAGGAGCAGCAAGGACCGCCCCCTGGGGACGAGACCCCAGGGTGGCCCTGGCCTGACGAGGCGAGGGTATCCACCACCTCAAGTGGTGTCCTCTTAAGTCCATTAAACCAGACCTTCAGAACAATACTAATGAAAACTGTGAGTTTTTGTTTACAAAATTGGATTGTCGGATGCCCCCGTAACCCGTACACCCCAGTGACAGCAGAAGACGCTGAGCTGACAAGCGTCTAGTCTACGCCTGAGAGCTCCGCGCTGACAGACCCTAAGCAACAGCAACACAGAATCATCACCCCAGGGCCCCCTAGCATTCAAACAACAATCTGTAACCTAGCCCCAGTAGATCCCTGCTACCTTGATGCAAGCTTTTATATGTGTCCTAGCTCTAACCCCGGCAGATCCTATTGCAATGCTCCTAACCACTACTATTGCTCCTATTGGGGATGTGAAACTATAGCCTCAGACTGGGTGTCAAGGGCAGGGCCAGACAGGTATTTGAAGGTACAATGGGGACCTTACGGGTGCGTCATGCCCCCTAAAGACCCCCTGAGACTGGGATTTTCAGCCTACTCTGGGGGTCCCAAGAAATGGTGCTCGTATCTTATGCTAAATGTAACCAAGGAAAAAGACCTGGGGTGGACTATCGGAAAAATGTGGGGCCTTAGATACTGGGAGTCTGGTACAGACAGGGGGAGACTGATCTTTATCAAAAAACAAGAAACAAAGAGTGGCACAGCCATTGGCCCAAATGTCATAGTTAAAAACAATGACCAACCACGAAAAGAAAGCTTGCCGACTCACATCCCTGCTCCAACCAATCCCCTGCCAGCTACCAAACCAGATGTGAACCCCCATCAATTGCCTGACAAACCATTTTTTGATGTATTGGATGCTACCTTTTGGTCGCTGAGTCAGTCAAACCCAAATCTTACAAGTTCATGTTGGTTATGTTATGATGTGTATCCCCCTTTTTATGAGGGTGTTGCCCTTGATGCTCCTTTTAACTATTCATCAGACACTAGCCCAAGCCAATGTAGGTGGGACACACCTCGGAAAGGAATTACCCTGAGCCAGGTCAGAGGCCAAGGCGTGTGTTTTGGTAATGTCGCACTAGCAAAATGGGATAGTACTGTTTGTGCAAAACCTGTTATGGTAAATAGAACTCATAAATGGGCGATCCCGTCCACGTCCGGAATGTGGATTTGCCACCAATCGGGGGTAACCCCCTGTGTGTCCCTTGCACTTTTTGATAACTCTGCTGACTTTTGTGTACAAATTTTTATTGTTCCCAGGGTCTTGTACCATCCAGAAGAAGAGATATACTATCGCTGGGGAGAAGCTAACAAACTTCAAAAAAGAGAGATACTGACAGCTGTAACAATTGCGACACTACTTGGCTTGGGGATAGCCGGCACGGCCACGGGAGTGACCTCCTTGGTGACCCAGCAACGAGGGCTGTATCAACTACAAGCTGCTATTGATGAAGACCTGCAGAGAATTGAACAATCCATTACCTTTTTAGAACAATCTCTCTCCTCACTTTCTGAGGTTGTTTTGCAAAATAGATGAGGACTAGACCTCCTATTCATGCAACAAGGAGGCCTCTGTGCCGCCTTGAAGGAGGAATGTTGTTTTTACACTGATCACACTGGAGTAGTTCGAGACTCAATGGCAAAACTGAGAGAGAGACTGGCTAAAAGAAAAAGAGACAGGGAAGCCCAACAGGGGTGGCTTGAATCATGGTTTAACTACTCACCATGGTTAACAACCCTAATATCTACTTTGATAGGGCTGGTTGTTATGATCATGGTGGCATTGATCTTTGGGCCCTGTATATTAAACAGGCTTGTATCGTTTGTCAAGAGCCGGCTAGAGAAGGTTAACATCATGTTGGTAGAACACCAACAGCTGCTTTAAGAATATTTTTGTCCAAAGTCTCCCCTCACTAATCCTAGTTATCCCGCTACCTCTTGCCTAGTCTGCCTTACAGTCTGCACTGAAGTCTATGCATATTTGCACTGAAGTCTATGATATATATAGTTTTAAAATTTTTACAGAGTATAATAACAAGAACAGGGTGTTTTAACTAATCTAACATGTTTTCTATTTAACACTACGATATCATTTTTTAATTAATTTAGTTATGCCCTATTATGTGTTCTATAGCTTTTGCTTAACTAGCTTAAGAATTATAACTATCCACAAGGCTGGCAAAACTCTGTCTGCGCACACGCCCTGATGGGATGAGGGTGGGGCCATCCTTTTTCCTGCTGCGTGGCCAGACCAGCACGAGGTGGACCAGCGCAGGCCAGGCCAGCACACCAGACCACAGCATATCGGACCCCAGCAACTACGAACGTCTTGCGAAAGGAGTTCATGGACCTGAGAGAGGACATCCAGCGAGCCTTAACAAAACAAAATGAAGCCCTGGAGGGTATTGTACGCGCCTATGTAGGAATGATGGTTTTTATTACAATTTTAGTTGTAGGGTTGATTTTTCTTTTATATTGGCCTTGCCATCGCCTGCGCGAGTTTTGCAGTCGTCTCTGTAGGCAGTCTCCTTCATCCCCTGAAAATCCAGAACCTTCCACCTCTAATCCTAAGTGCAACCATCCGCAGGACGGGTCAAACCCTGGCTGCGCACGCGCCTTGATGGGACGGGGGGTGGGGACATCCTTTTTTCCTGCTGCATAGCCAGACCAGCACGAGGTGGACCAGCGCAGGCCAGGCCAGCACGCCAGACCCAGGCATCTCAGACCCCAACAATTCGTGGACCTACCATGAGCATCTTCCGAAAAGATTTCATGGACTTGAGAAATGAAATCCAGCGTGCCATGGCAAGGCACAATGAGGTCCTGGAGGGTACCGTATATGCCATCGTGGCAATACTGGGTTTCTTTATGCTTTTATTTTTTGGTTTAATCTTATTTTCTTACTGGCCTTGCAATCGTCTGCGCAAATGTTGTAGTAGTTTTTGTAGATGGTCCCCTTCTTCCCCCGAAAATTCGGAACCTTCCATCCCTGATCCCCCCCTAGCTTGCACCTCTGTATAAAATGTTTAGAAATTGTTAATTGTTGATTGTTAGTAGTTGTTAACACACTGTTTTTTTGTTTGGTTGTTTGGTTGTTTTTTTAAACTCTTTTTGTTCCATTAAGCAATGCTATTCAACCCTGTGGACATAAAGATATTCTGCAGATTTGCAGAATCCATTTCTTTTCTACAGCTACATAGAAACACACAAGCTATTAAAATTTATTAATGTACTTCTTTTGCATATATGCTCCTTCTGTTGTTATTTTCAGTAAAAGTTAATGCAATTCTGTTCAGTGGTGGCAAGGCAAAGTGTTTCAACAAATGTCAAGATAAATAATCTCATTCTAAATAATGTTCAGAAGAAATAGGATTCCATGAGGAATGTTTGCCCCAAGGCAGGATATTTGAAAATACTGAGGTGTATGCATCCCAAAAAGAACATCCTGCAAACAGACCAATCCAGAAAGCTGGCTTGCAAAAATTAAGTGCAGAAGTTATTTTCACATTTTGTGTCAGTCAACACCGATTTCTAGAAAATCCCAGGCCACTTGAAAAATAGATAATGTTAATTAAAAAATTGAGAAACTCCTGGATTCCACTCAGATTTATTTCACACAAATTCAAAATACTCTGTTTCCTGGTATCGCTACTGAGACCATAAAGCATTTATCTTGCTCTGCCCTAAGTAGAAGCCTGAGTCAGAAGATTTGTAGCATCATTCATACCTGCCTAAGGTTTCTGGAAGCAGATTATGTACTCAGTGTTAATCACACGAGCAATAACTGTATTCCCTACTGCTCAGTTTCATGAGAGTAAAACTGAAAGGCAATAGAAAATACAGAGTTAAGTGTGGGCTTTCTTACTTACACAAAATCTTTTCATGCTCTTTCAGTAAAAACACCAAGCTGGTGTTATTTTCTCCCATACAGTCTAACGAAGACCAAGAGATCCAGACGGTCAGTTGTATGACAGGAACTGGGTTACTGAACAGTTAATTTATTGTTAATTTACAAGAATTAGCAGAAAATAGACAAGCCAAAGTCTGATTTTTTTAGCCTAAACCTTTTCCCATAGAAATAGGGTGAATTTCAGAATCAGTTCAAGACTGCTGAAAACTAGATTGCTTTTTTTTTTTGGAGCATAGTCCCAGAGCAGCTGGCAGAATTCATATTCCCCAGGTGAGGAAAAAAGCCCTTTCCTCCTGCCACTTAGCCATGCAGCTCCCCTGTGCTGATGCCACATTGCATCCTTCTGTGACCGGCTTTAACTGGCTAATATACTGGAAGCTGTTCCGTTTTGGGGAAGGGACAACTTTTTTTTTTTTCTTTTTTCTTCCCCCCCCCAACCTCCCCGGTTCTGTGAGCTGATGAAACTTAAAGAGGAGTTTTATGTACACTGGAGCCATAACAAAAATAAGCAGCAGGGAGGGTAGGAGAGGTGGAGAGCAGCAGCCCCATCAGTACACAAGATGCACTGTAGGGAGTCAAAATCCCCGACTGATACCTGTGAATAGTTCTAGACGGGAATATCTGCATAAATCTCCTAAATCCTTGCAGCTGGGCCTCCTCTATGACACCTTGATGTTCAGACAGAAAAATGTATTTCCAAGTATGCCTAGTCATGCATGGCTTTGCACCACAAATTGCCTGAGCCAATTCATAGCAAAGGTGGAGAACTTGCCAATAATTAAACAGTTTCCAACTTTTGCAAAAGAGCCATTAAATGTTAATTTCAATTCTCCTGCACTTTCCTGCTTCAGTCAGTACTGCAATGACAGCGGGGAGAGGAAGCAGATGTTAAATCAGTTAAGCCAGAGTTTCCGTCTTAGAGGGCTGATCCTGTCCAGTGCTGGGCACCTCCTGAATTAATTTCTCCTTTACTGATACTCAGCTGGTTTCGATAAACAAAATACTCTCTTACTGGTTACAGTTCTGGGAACCTCAACTGCTCTTGGGTCTGTTTTGAATACTAATATAAAAACTAAATTCTGATGTCACATGCCACCTGTGCTGAGAGATGCTTTGGATGTTGTTAGTATGAAAAAGCATGAAGCGTTAGCTAAGTGAAAATGAGATTTGAGTGGGCAACCTCACATTAGCAAGACAGATCAATAATTTAGAGGAAACAGAAAAGAGAGAAAAGGAGCAAATCTAATGACCTGCCTTGCTGTCTAGTTATGTGCCACATTGGAACCTGCAATATTGCAGTTGGCATCAGTACATTACACTGTTAACATACACACCGGACAATGCTCTGAGCAAAATAAACTGGTATCTGCTCCAGGAGAAAAGGACTTTAAAAGCCTTGGGTAGCTGGGGTAAGCGAAATACAATATCCAAACAACCAGTGAGATGCAGGGTAGAACACAGTAGTAACTCACAGCCTGAGTGAGCAAATACTCCTGACACAACTAAGCGTGGGGTGCTGGCTTGGGATATAGGCAAGGGCTGTTCGGGCCTGAGTCCAGATCCAGAAGTCTCTTCAGTCAAAGCAGAAGGAGATCTGCTGCCTGTGACACGAGTGAAGATGAAGCAGAACTCCTACTAAAGAATGCCACTGGGGGGACAGACAGACAAAAGCTCCTGTGAGTGGGTGTTATGTCTTCCTCTTGCATTTGTTATTTGCATGTTTAACTTACTCTGCATTAACACTTCTGCTCGTGGTCTCTGTGGATCTGGATATTTGATGTAGTTCCAAGCTCTGGCATTTCCTTTAGAGCCCAGGGAAAATTCTACGAGGAATCAGTTGGCCACTGATTCTGTAGTCCCCAGTCCTTGGCTCATACTGGCATGCCTCCTGCTTTGTGCACCTCTGCTATTTACAGTCACTCACTTCATTCAGTCTCCCCTCCGTAAATAACTGGGCAAGTAAATTAGGCTTTCAGCAATTATTTCTCATATACCCACTGTTTACCAGCTACATCTCTCTGTTCGCCCAGGGCAAATCCTGCTCAGGACCATGAGACTGACCTGTTTTTCAGCAGCTCTAGCGATGACCTCTTTCCCCAAAAGCCTCGAAAGCATCCAGACCATACTGATCAATGAGTTAGTTTATGACAATTCAACAGGAGAATGACAAGCAGGCTTGAAAAACATAAGCTTAAATTTTGTTAGCTAACACTTTACTAGGCTTTCCATGGTTTTAATCTATCTTGCATGAGACATGCAATTTACTCAAAGCGGCTTTATTTGCTTCAGTGCTCGCTGTTTAGGTACCTGTATCACAGTACTCACGGTTTAAGTGACACTTTAAAATGTAACAGGTCGGGAATCACACACTGAAACCAGTCAGGTCCTGAAAGGTCCTGCTGAAAGCTTTGGTATTTTTTGTAAGAGACGACAACATTTGGTGTAAGAGATCTCAGTGCAGAACTGTAGTGCTGTTTAACAGGTTATGTTTAACACACAGAAGACACAAAGTTTCTGTTAAAAGAGCAATGACATCAGTCAGCCTAGAGAAGCATTCATTCATTTTGTCTGAAAACTGGGCAGCAGCAACCATTTAGTATGCTGGCAAGCCATTTACCAGGCCAAGACTTGGTTGTCCAAGAACCTCAAGCTAGTATTTGTCAACACTGATTCTCATGTTATGCCATTGGACCACTGTCAACAAATGTGTGTTAGATCTGTAGCTCTAAGCTCTGGCTCCTGCAATCCAAGGTCTTTAAAAAAAAAAACGCTAGGAAATAAGGAAAGTTGGCTAAGCTATTTTTCCCACTATCTGAAAAGCACTCATAGTGGTTTTGCTAGGGACAGTATGTCCAAATCTAAAGGCTTTCACAGCAGCAAAATGTCTGACAGAACAAGATTAGCAAGCTAAAAAGCTTATGTACTTTTTATGTGCTTTTTAAAATTTTCCTTTAGATTTTTTTTTTTTACATTGTTCTGAGACTCCATACCTTTCATGTTTCATCTTTCTCTTGCTCGGCTGGAGTTGCATTTTGATCCACTTCTGTCTCAAATTCCTATTTTTTCAGGGACCTAACCTTAAGAACCTTAAGTTCCAAGCAGTATAGTATTTTCTAAAAGTGGTCTTTCCAGAAGTGGTGTTTACAGGGTATCCCCACCAACATCTTTCAAGAATGGCACTCACTAATGACTAGAAGTAAATTAAAAAAGCAACTTCCACACAGTTTGGAGAAGCATAGTTTTCATTTGTTTTATTTACTAGAGAAGAAGCAGCACATTATTATATTGAAGTTGAATTGTATAAAAAAATGAAATGCATACATTCAAAGCACTCAAGCACATTCATCACTTAAAAGAGAAACTAAAATCGGAGTTGTTCAGGTCACTGAAGCAGCAAAAGGCCAGCACAGTGTTGAGGACATAGGCAGCAAACCAACTGTTTGTACAGTTCTGCAAGACACATAAGTACATCTTCAGGCATAAATTTGGCTTAGGCATTACCTAAATTTTTAAAAATGAGAATAGCAATTCATTACACAAGTTCTGCTGTGAAAGAACCACAATTATTAAACCATGTCTTTTAGCACACAAACAAAACCCACTGATTTAAAAAAAAAGCACTGGAATAAAAAATAAGGATAATGTATAAAAATAGTGTAATTTTATTTTGAAATTGTTCTGTTTTTCTGGCATGTTTCTGAAGTGAACTGTAACCGTTGCTTTGTTGAATGAAATGATGGGAGACAGAAATAGTAAATCAAGTAGCGTATCCGTGAAACTGCTTCCTTAGGTCTTATTTTAGGGAATTGCAACAGAGCATTACCTAGCCTTTCCTTTCTCCATCAACTAAAAGGTATCACTGAACAGAGGATGACAAATCGCTACTGACTTTTTCCTTTAGTCACTGTCTGATCTAGCTTGACAGTAAAGCTATTTCAAGTTTAAAACATATTCAAAATCTAGCTTCAGCCATCTTATATACTATCAATCATGATGAAGATTCTAAGAGCTGTCTTATGCATTATCATCAGTCAACGTTTACTCCAGTCTTTTTATGCCTGTAACATTTTTTGAAGATATTGTAACCTCTGGAAGTTCCAAAGCGATCCATTCTTTCTTGTGAGCACCCAACCTTCAAGGTCCATCCAGGTTGTTACTGTTTTGGCAGGATGACAGAACACTGCACTGTTGTCTGAAATACAAAGTCAAAGTAGATGAACGCTTCCTCTGCCAATGCAGAGCAGAATTACTTTAAAAACTCCTATGGAGACTACATAGCTTCCATTTGGATTACAAACAGATTTAACTCTTTTGATGTGCACGGTGTCTCCAACTTACTCCAACACCAGAAAAGTTAAAAGAATTACAGGCAGGGCAGACTCTACAAAAAATGACTCACCTCTGCAACTCTTTAAACCTGTGTAACAGGCTTACTGGTACTGAGAACAACAATCTGTACTGGGTTTGCATGGCAAGGTTTTGGTAGCTGTGAGAAGATGCTAGAAGCTTCCTCCATGTCCGGCAAAGCCAATGCCAGCCAGTTCCAAGATGGTGGCAGCACCTCTGAGATAATGTATTTAAGAAAGGGGAAAAAACTGATGCCCAAAAGCAGCCAGAGAGAAGAATGGGAATATGCAAGAGAAACAACTCTGCAGACACCGAGGTCAGTGAAGGACTGAGAGGAGGTCACAGAATCAAAGAATATTAGGGGTTGAAAAGGACCTCTGAAGATCATACAGTCCAACCCTCCTGCCAGAGCAGGACCAAAAACTAGGGCAGATCACTCAGAAAGGCATCCAGACAGGTCTTGAAAGTCTCCAGAGAAGGAGAATCCACAACCTTTCTGGGGAGCCTGTTTCAGTGCTCTGTAACCCTCACAGTAAAGAAGTCCTTCCTCATGTTGAGGTGGAACTTCCTGTGCTCAAGTCTGAATCCATTGCCCCTTGTCCTATCACAGGGCACAAATGAAAAGATTTTGTCCCTGTCTTCTTGATGCCCAACCCTCATGTATTTATAGACATTAATTAGATATCCTCTCAGTCTTCTCCTCTCTAGACTGAAAAGCCCCAGGTCTCTCAGCCTTTCCTCATAAGGCAGGTGTTCCAGTCCCTTAATCATCCTCGCAGCCTCCACTGGACTCTCTCAAGTAGATCCCTGTCCCTCTTGAACTGGGGAGCTCAGAACTGGACACAATACTGTAAATTACATCTCACCAGGGCTCCAGGTGTTGGAAGAGAGATTACCCTCAGCCTCTGGTGAAAACCATGGTGAGGCAGGTTGTCCCCCTGCAGCCCATGGAGGTTAATGGTTGAACAAATATTCACCTGCAGATCATGGAGGAACCCCTGCTGGAGCAGGTGGATGTCTGAAGGAGGTTGTTAACCCATGGGGAGCACTGGAGCAGGCTACTGGAAGGACCTGTGGACCCGTGGAGAGAAAGTCCCATGGTGAAGCAGGTTTGGTGGCAGGACTTGTGGGGGACTTGTGCTGGAACAGTGAGTTCCTGAAGTACTGTGCCCCATGGAAGGGATCAGCATTGGAACAGTTAATGAACTGCACCTTGTGGGAGGGACTCATGCCAGAGGAGTTCATGGAGGACTGTGTCCTGTGAGAGGGACTCCACACTGGAGCAGGGGCAGAGTGTGAGGAGTCCTTCCCCTGAGAAGGAAGGAGAGGCAGAAACGTGTGATGAACTGAACCCACCCCCATTCCCCATCCTCCTGCACTGCTTGGGGTGAGTAGGTAGAGAAACTGGGAGTGAAGTTGGGCTCAGGAAGAAGGGAGGGCTGTGGAAAGGTGTTTTAAGATTTAGTTTTATGTGTCGTTATCCTAGTCTTATCTGCAAAAGCTCTGACACCTTATCACAAGCTGATTTTCTTGCACCTATGCTGTAAGAAAAATTAGTTCTAACATGACATTTCTTTTACCATCCCAGTATGGATTCTCTCTTGATCCTTCTGGCATTGAGCCTTACTGTAACAAAGGTGCAGAGCTCAATTCCCAGCTGTTATGAGTTAAAATTATTTTCAACAAGACAGTTTTTCCTGTCTCACCAATACTTTTCCTATTAAAGATAAGAAAGAATCTACTATATTGGTTCCCCTTTGAAACTGTCTGCTGTCACTGGTTTATTTCATTCAGCAATTTTTCACTCGAGCAGCTTTTGATACCAACGCAGTGGCGTGTCAAGCCTTCTGGAGCCCCTTACCCCTTCAGAGCTGCTTCCCATGAGATGATACCTACTTGTTAACCAAATAAACCCAAGTATACTCACCTGAACTCCAGCATCTGTGCTTGCCTTCCTCACTCCCCACAGGATGCTGAGTGTCACTACTTCAAGAGCATTACAAAACAGCTAGCGATTCACACCTCACTAAACAGCTCTTTTCAGTGAACAGAAGATACAGCTGTACATCAGCCATGGTTGACTCATCCTATCTAGAAATTTCCCTGACACCAGCCAGAAATCACCTGGACCGCTGTGATCAATAGCACCATCTGTGTTTACTGATCCATGATGTAAATACAATGTGGTCATACCCCGTTCTGAAAGAGCAAGGGCCACACCTCAAAATGACAGGCTGTAAGGTTTTTTTTCAAGCTCATGTAACCTGAGCCTGGAGATTGATCACTTTTTACAGCAAGAGCCAGGAAATTGTGGCCTAAATACTTCTTAGGCAGTTAAGAAAATACAAACTTTCAGACTACACCTAAGCTCACTAGCATATCACAAGATGAAAAGACAGGTAAAGTAAGCGATGGCAGGCAGCCTATCCCTTAGCAAAAAAACAGCCCTTGGACATTTTTCCTTTTACATGTCAGGGTTTCCTAAAGAGTACTGTGAGATTCCAAGGTGACACCACCATATATATGTGTGGGTGCGTGGAATGCAAACCTCCATGGGAAGAGAGAAAGATAAATACAGCTGGGCAAAGGGACTGGCAGCATATTTTCTCCTGCCTGGCAAAGTTCCTCCAGTCATAGCAGCCAGATTACAAGGCTCAGAAAGGAAAAGCTGTGCACATGTACAGCTTTATGGTTTCACATGCTTTCCCAGACAGTAGAAACAGACACTGAAACAGATGCACTGCAGCAAATGCCCATTTGAGATGCCCAGCTGCAGCCTGGATTAGGCTGGCATGGTTTTACATTGCCAGGAAGTCCCCGCTGCAGTCTTACTCAGTTCTCTCCCTGTCTGTATTCCTTACCACAGGCCAGGCGAGAGGTGCTGCCTTTTGAGCTTCAGGAAAAGGTGCCTCCGAAAAAGATCAGTTAAAAAACCCTCATCATCTGACCTTCCAAAGTGCCAGACTAAGATATGCAGAACACTTCACATCTACAAAGATAATACTCTTTATGGTTCAACTACACACTCGTACAGAGGCACATACACACATACCTCTCTTTGCTGTAATACATAATGGCCTCTCTCCTTACTCACTAACACAGAAGCTTACAACCAATCCTTCATTTAATTTATCACCATTTAATACTTCAAACACAAGGATTTTTAGCTTTTCCTGCCCTTTCTAAGTAAAATCAGAGGAAGCTTCCAAAACCTCAGACTTTCTTGTCACTTTTTCAGAGTACTTGGTTGGGTTAGATCAGAAACAATTGTGACTCTTACTCTCCTGATGTAAAATGTCAAACTCCACTGCCAATACCTAGTTCCTGTTTCACCTTCTTCTAATGTCTTCAGATCAACTCCCTTTTTTAAGGTATTATCACTCAAACCAAGCCACTACCAGCAAAAAAGCATAAAAGATTTGCCAAGCCAAAGTGAAACTATCTCAATAATCATCGCTGATACCAGGTAGTAGCAGATGCTTAAGAGAAAGAGTGTAAGAAGCTACATTAGAATGGAGCGACTCTTCCTCAGGGGCGTCGCATTTTCTTCTTTCAGTGAACAGCAGTGCTGAGCTGGCAAGCTCTTGAATCAGTGCTTTAGACAGCTGACAATCAACTGAAAAAAGGATTAGTGTTCATTAAAGGGCAACCTTGCAAACTCAATGCAAGCTATTTCCAGTCACCTACTCTTTTCACTCCTGATGAAAAATCAAGACAATCATGCATGGCAAAGCAACAGGTTAGTACTTACTGAAGTACACCCTGCCAGAACTGGAGGCAGATTCCTCAGTTCCTAAGCAGAATTACATAACTGGGAAATTTCCTTGCATGCCAGCATGCCCCAAGTAGCTGAGGAATATCTAGCACATTTTTTAGATTATTTGCTTAAGCTCCAAGGTTTTTAGTACAGCCAGGCATCTCTATTAAACAAAAAGTGTGTCCCAGCCCTCTGAAAATGTGTTCTGTGGATTAGAGGGGAGAAGGAATACTGATTCTGTTGTCTTCTTTATCCACCCATGACACAACTTCCTACTGCAAAGGAGAAAGGGAAAAGGCAGCTACCTCTCCAAAAAGTATATAGGGGACATTAAAATAGCTGTTTCAGATAACTCGGTGAGGAAGAGTCATAAACATAATCCAAGGCTTCCTAATAAAAAAGTAGGGTTTTTAGTGAAAAATCAGCAAAATACTAATTTCAAGGATTTGGGCTGGACCTTCCTGAACCTGACCTGGTCAAGTATGCTTGGAAGTGTATGGGGTGGATTTTGCTTAACATGTCTTTCCTTCAGGACACTGACTAAACTAGAGATGAGAGTCACTGGCCAGAGAAACCTATTGGAAACAAAACTGAAAATTTGATCCCAATTAGAAGACAGAAGATTTTTACAGCACATACAGTTCTGTCAATAGTTTAATTTCAGGGACACACTTTCAGGTATACGAAGACACAAATTATGTTTGTGCTCATCTTTCTTACCCATTCAAATTTCAGTCAACACAGTGACATTCATAAAAGAGAATAAAAGAACCTAAGAGGGGAAAGAGTTATCAAAGACTTGGACTCTCTCACAAGTTTCCTCCTTTTCAGACTACTGCTGCTGCTTCCACCAATGGAGATCCTTGTGGCCCACTTCTGTCTGCTCTCTTTCCCATCCCAATTCTCTTTCTCTGTCTCCCACATCGTCTCAATGTAATCCTTAGTTGCTGTTGCACTTCATGCTCTTGTACTCTTGGAAGACGCTATTTGTCACAAAAAGCTTGTTGAGGAGTTGGATAGACACCCAAACTATTTTTATGTTGTTCATTCCCTTTACACTATAGCCAGAAAAGAATGTCAACCATGCTGGTGAAACAGAAGAGATGTAAAATATGTAAATAAACTCTTGTCTAAGAAAAATTTCTGCCTAAAAATTCCCCACCAATGGATTCTGAAATATTTTTCTGTTCCTTTTTTTTGGCAATGTACTGGGGAACTGAAACCTGTGGGAGAACACAGTTCTAATACTTTCAAGCTGGTTATTACCCGTATCTTTGTAACAGCATCCTCTCCTTCTACATATTAGAGAGTACAGGGGTTTTGGTTTGGCTCAAATCTTCTCTGTTCGACTCTCCATTGTTCTAAGACCTAAGCTAAAGCTGAGCAGAGGTACAGGTTTTTCATTTGGATACTCACAAAGCTTTGTATCTTACCAGTGCTATGAACACTTCATCAACCATATACAGATGTCCTTGATTTTTTTTACCTTTTGTAACACTTCTTGTAAAATTGAAGCTGGACCTTTGCAATAAAGCTTGTGAGAATCTTAATGAATTTGTTTACCCATCTTGAATGGATTTGGTTTGTTGAGGCATCTACTCCAAGAAGTTACAATTTAAGCAGAAACACCTTGGAACATATACATCTATTATGGGTATATATGCATTCACTGTCTCCAGTACTCATCACTCTCATGTTTGTACTTACTTTCAGGGTGTGCAGGGTGTCTGTCCATTCCATGGAACCTATCTGAGGTATAGCAGCTAGGAGTATGCTAGTAGCCTTATTTGCATTCCCTTTCAGTGTCTTTAAAACTTTATCCACTGAAACCTAGAAATACAATAAAATGGAGTTGTGTCTCTCAATTTTGACAGCACACATTTTAAATACTCAAATAAATCCATCTAACTCATACATCTCTATGTTAAAAGTTGAAACCTTCAAATGCCACAAATGTTTTAGCCAGTAAAAACTTTTCTTCTGTGGGTGTGCATCTTGTTATATTTCACACAAGGAGGAGAGCTAAAGCATATACACCATTTTGCGCAGAGCTGCAAAAGAAAAATCGCCAGACCAATTAAAGGAAGACCAGTTCATACACAGAGCTCACGAGCATAATACATACAGACCCCCTGAGTCAGACAAGAGGAGACAAAAGATTTACTACTAGTGAAGCATATTTATGAAAATGAATAAGACAGCAACAATTGATTCTTTCACAATTGTTAATCCAGAATAACTCAGTGGTACTGATGCAAGTAAGAAAAGACTTAGTTCAGTACGTGATCTCTTATCAAAACCAACAGGTTCTCATCCAGATCCCTCAGGACAAGAGCCAGAGGAAAAAAGTATCACTTACTGCTTCTTCGTGTTCCTTCCAGCAGTCGTAATCTGTTGCCATGGCAATACTAGCATAACTCATTCCAGCTTCTTTTGCAAGAATCACTTCAGGCACTGTGGTCATGTTGATAACATCAGCTCCCCAGCTGCGAAACATCAAGCTTTCTGCTCGAGAACTGAAACGAGGGCCTTCAATTGTGATCACTGTCCCCTTGGAATGACACTGGAGCCCAAGCTTCCTGGCAGTCTCAATAAGAATCTGCAAAACATACCAATATCGGAAAATAATTTCCCTGATGCACTGCTTTTGCATCCCATACATACAAAAGAAAT
Organism: Hemiprocne comata; assembly: GCA_020745705.1. Taxonomy (NCBI): domain Eukaryota; kingdom Metazoa; phylum Chordata; class Aves; order Apodiformes; family Apodidae; genus Hemiprocne; species Hemiprocne comata. Next base: position 67,022,390 of record CM036616.1, on the reverse strand, counting down.
CAGTTTTATACAAAGCAGTCCAGCTTCATGTAGCCACAGCTGTCCAAAACCATGGATCAGTTTCAGTTTCCTTATCCAGCAAGAGAAATTAATAGTCCTACTAACAGGAATGATCTTGAACTCAGGTGGTTTTGTCAGTATCCATTGGATTACTGTTTTAAATGCAGAACAATAAGACTGGAAAACAGAAAATTTTTGCATGTTATTTAGGCTGTGCTTACCCTGAGAACAGTACAGTGAAACTGCTTCACTAAGCACTACATTACAACATGGTGGAGTTGCACTGGTGAGAACAGTACTTTTCAAAGTAAAACTTTACAAGGCTATACTTAAAAATGTACCCTGGGAACTTGCAGAGAAATTATTACCACATTTTCCCATGCCAGTGACTGGGCTGTACACTCTACATATACCATGTACTTCACAGTCTTTACAGCTCCAACTAGGAAATTTTATACAGCAGAATCATCATTACTTTCTCTCTTGGTAAATGGCCTAGTTAACACCAATTGATACAGTTGGAATAAGAGTTTACCAGCACATGTAAATGGCACTAGGACACCCTGACTCGAACAACTGTTCTGAGTAGGAAGGGGAAAGTAGCTGCAATGACATGCATTTAAAATTATCATCAAAAGAATATAAAAGCTTGAAAATAAGTATAAAAGCAGCATGAAAAATCGTGACAGGACAGGAGAGAGCACCATAAAACAGGAGCAGTGAAAACCTAGTGTGACACCATGGGAAGCTGTCTTGTCAGCACCATGACCTTCACACAGGACAAGTGGAGCAACCTCCCTGCCAGTGCTTTGGGAAGCCTTCACTCCAGCTGGTTGGAGCATCCATACATGGATGCAACAAGCAGCACTACCTCGAGCGTGCTGTGTGACCTTGTGGGGTGCCTCCTTGCTGGCATATAGATCAGCAGGCTGTGTGGATCAGCACAACGACACTTAAAGCTGGTGTACCCACATCTCCCACCACAGATGCATGCAAACAGGTAAACATGCACTCCCAGAAGAGGGTGGGTGTGCACGTAACATACATGTGCTGGGGAAGGGTATTTGTGCATGCAACTGGATAAACATGTATAAGGGCAAAGCAGAGCTGCTGCGGATTAGCCACAGCAGAATACTTGGAACTTTATAGGTGTTTATTATCGTGCTGTAAATTAATTTAATGTTAATCACACCTTATATTGTGGTTTATTGCTGAAATTCATTCCAAATGTATGATTCACCGATTGCCAGTTAATCACAGTTAATCACACATTGTTAATAAATCAACAGACAACTTCAATTGTGGTTTGACTTAAACCACACTTGAGCAGTATTTCCCCAAAACTCTTTACAAAGTTCCAACTTCAGTCCCTATAAGATGTTACACGGAGCTTCATTTTCTAAAAGCAGTAGTATCCAAGGCACCCTACATTATTAAAAAGTTTACAGTTGGAGAAAAAATAAACACCTTTCAGATTATCATTTAATACACAGTGTATAAACCAAATAAAATTTAGACTTTTCATGTATTTGCACTGATGTAATTTAAGTAATTTAAGTTTTTAAATGTGATTTAAGTTTTCAGACATTTTCATGCAAAATTCCTTAATTTGTCTGTTACCTTAATAGTTTTATTATTATTGCATTTATCTATGAAATTCCCCTGAATTAAGGCAAACTGGGATGAAATTATTCTAATCATGTTCAGGGACAGTTCCAGGAAAAAAGTTTAAGGCACTTTTACCTGGTATTTTCAAATGAAGCAAAAGCATCCCTTTTCAGCCTCGCTAAGATCTCAAACCCACATGTTCTTTGAAACATCTGTTAGGCTGATTAGAATGCATGGGCTAATGAGATAATGATCACATGGGAGACCGGGAAGTACCTAAATGTTTTTTCTCTGTTTGAAAAGGAGCATTTCTCTGCCAGTTTTTCGAAAAATGTAACACCCGAAGAACATTGTCTCTAGCTACTTAGCTGAATGAAAACCAGCCCTGGTGTATGCTTCCTGCAACCTCAGGAAATGGCCTATGCATTTCTACTTGCCTTTTTTAAAAAAATGAGAAAGAGACACAGTGTGAAGTACTGCCAATCACTTAAGTATTAACACTGGTTTGAATCAATTTCAGAAAGCGCACAGTTAGTTCTCAGTAAACTCCTTTTGCTTCTATCATAACGTGGCACGATGCTTGAAGTCAGTAAGCAAATATATGCCAACTAATCTTTGGTAAGAGCATGGGGCTATGCTCTTGTTGCATGAAAAGCACAGAGTATTTTGCATAATTTGATGGTCAATGGAAGAAGAGGAAAACCCTGCACATGGAGAATATGTAGTGGTTTGTTTCCTCGTGAGACTTAAAATATCTTTACTTAATTGCAAAACACCTTGATTCCCAGTGTACTGAAGCACTGCTCTAACAGGGCTGTGCACCTGCTGGTGGGTAGCTCGAAACCACACTGTGCCCGGCCAATTTACAAAAATAGCCTATAATGACACTGAAGCAAACTGGTGACAAGATCAGAACAGCTTAGTAGCACAAGTTTTTGTACATACTTTGGGTACAGATTGGGCCACCTGCTTTACAATTCATCTTTGTCCTGCTCAGTGTAGTAACTGACTGCACAAAGTCTCTTAGGTGGATATGACTGATTCTGTAAGCATCTCTGGGCCCTGGAACACGTACCTCCCTGAACCTTCTGATCAGAGCATTCCACAACAGCACAAAATGCCAGGTCAGTCTTCACCTTCCCTTTCCCTCAGGTCTAAGAATATGCTACAGTGGTATATTTAATCACATATATACTCCTCCCAGAAGCTTATAAATGTGTTGAAAAACATAGCAGTGTTTTACACTGCTTAGTCTAAGTCTTTCTGAAACCTTAAAAAGCTTTCAGAGGCAAAACCAACAGTAATAAGTAAGAACAGAATACTACTGTAATTTGGTTTGTTCCTATGTTTAACATCCTTTAAACTAAACCTTGACTCTCTACCACCACCCACTGCTACAACGCACAAATGCATTATTGCAATTTCTGTGAATGTTGACGTGCTATTTACTCAATTCTTTGTATTAAGTATCTAAAGTGCCTCTACCACAGGTGCAGTTTTATTCAGAACATAAAAGGAACGAATTCCTAACTCTGTCTTCCTGCTTTGCCACTTTGTTGCCTGGTTCGTTACCTGATAAATAAAGATGTTTTGTTCTGTTATTAACATCTCAGGAAAATCTAGATTGCCAACTGACATCTTCTGCAATCCTCCATTAGGAACACAGCTCCTATAGACACAAGATCTTTTACTTCCCATGCCTTCCAAATGTCACATTTTTCCTTAATACCATGACACATTCTCAGAAACAGGATTAGAGAGGTGCAGATTGCTTCTGTATACTAAGAATGCATGATTAGACCACTGTATCATGAGTAAGTGCTATAAGAGCATATTTTGTAAATACTATTACAAAATTCACTAACCTCTCTGGTTTTGGTGCAGAATGGCTCTGCCATTGGAATGTGACATACTCCTGAAAGATTGGAATGCTGCCCATCGTATAAAGTACAATGTCTTTTAGTTGTCCTAGAAAAGCAGAAAACATGCTCAGAGGGAAGAATGGGGAGAAAATGGAAGAGAAAGCAAGATTATTTACACAAATTTTTAAAAATTGCTTTCCTAGGAGGGAACAAAAATACCAGAATTACATTAATGGCCACCTGCAATCCTGTTTCGCTTCAGTACAAACCTTTCAGAATTGAGATCAAGAGTATAAAACTGTTATTCCAGCAGCGCATTCTCCATTAATCAGAGAAAATCTCTTGTTCACAAGACACTGTAATGCTGATTTGCTTCTAAATGACACAAACAGCCACATTATGCTGTGATTGTACCAAAAAGAAATCAGCTACATTTAATAGTCAGGCAAGTAATCTCTGAAAGAAAAAGAGCACAGCAAGCTTTCAGGAGGGGAAGGAATGAGGTTTGAATTGCCATGAAGCTAGAGCTTGTTCCTATCTTTGCATTCCTACATTGAGAGGATGGGAACTCACAGGAACAGCTTCCCGAACATGAGAGGTGTGATGTTTTTCTGAACCAGAAAAAGCTGCAACAGGATGTCTTCATATTGTCAGAAAGCCTACATATATGCATTGGCAGCCTGCAAAGTAGAAGAATCCTTTTTCTCTCTTCTTTCAACTGAGAAACTGTTTCCTCTCATGGAAATGGTCAAACATGCCGCAGAAATTACCATCCAGCATGCCATTTTGACCATTACTGAAACTGTTACCTGCTATCATTTTATCTTCAAAGGCACTGCTTGAAGCTAACTCAAGACAACTGGATGACAAAAACCCTCTAGAACAAAATTCTTTGAGACATTCCCTTCTTCCTCCCAGTGTGTCACATATTGTGCTTTATGGGGGAAAAGGCAGGCAATGGCCAAATTCAATCCATGGTTAAAATAGAAAATTTAATACAAAATTAAAAGCATATGCAAAATGGGCTACAGCTGTTGAAATTGGTCAAAACACTAATATTGATTTTCCCTTATGGGATACTGAAGAGCTGCAAATAGAATATATCTGATTTTATGCACTTTTTTCAGTGTCTCCTAATAATTATTTAGAATTGGAGGAAATGGGAAAAGTCATAGCCCACTTCCTCAGATGTTGTTATTCAGGCTCTTTCACTCAGATAAGACCTGAAAAAAGATCAAATATGTACAAATAATCTGACTTAATCTCTGACTTTCAGATATTCTGTGTCCTTTGGAGAGAATGGCTACATCACTACATGGCTTAAAAAAGAAATGTCACTATATTCAGCACCATACACACAAACTGCATGGGAATAAGTAACAATGGCAAGACCTAGAACTGCTCTGAGCAATGGACAAGGTGTGTTTGCAGCCAGAATGCAAGAATTTCTCTTCTGCAGGGAAGGCTGCAACCCTGCAAAGGCCGGTGCTATTCAATATGGGGCCAGCTGTGTCTGTAGGTTCCTAGGCTTAGGGTGAGAATAAAGGCAGATTTGAACCCATCTGCCATAGATAGCAGGAACCAGAGATGGTTATGAAGTAACAGCTGACACAAAGGAATGCCCTTCACCCTCTCCTTTCTGTAGCCCTGCTATACAAGTGAGGAGTTGGGCATCCTATTCTGTCCCACTCACCTGTCTGCAAAATACATGGCAGCAGCAGATGACTTTCACGACTGCAATACTGTTTCTGTGTACCCCTTGTAGAGAGAATGAAGGTTACAGAATCACAGATGCTTTCCTTGGCTTACTGTCAGAGAAATGAAGAGCCAGAGAACAAACAACAGTATCTGTCTAAGGCTCCTTCCATTTTAATAGTTTCAAGACCGTTCCCACGTACTCTAAGTGACTCCTTATGGAGCCAGCAGGAAACATGAAATAAAGAACTCAACTTCTAATCAGATAGTAAAGTGGCTTTTGCTTCTTCATTTTTATTTTATCACAGCAACAAGATTTTCTGGCAATGCTATATGACTGATGCTAGGAAGCAAAATTAGACTCAAATAAGTGAACAAACCAATCACTCCTCTACCACTTGCACCATCACCTTCCCTTTTCTTCCAGCAGTGTTGAATTACCAACAAGCTATTAGTAATTAAAGAACAAAATAAAAATTCACATGGGCATCTGCTGTATTAAAAAGCAGTCTCAGCACGCTCTGCCTCTTCAGGGACACTGCAAGAGAATTGTCCCATGAAAAATTTTATAGAGTGTAACAATACTGTAATAATTGTAGTGGGCTATGTGACACAAAGAATTCAAACAATGAAGTTGACAGCTGTTACAGGATTCCTCTTATGAAGCTATTTTATGCATCTTCCCGACTGAGCTGTGTCATCTGAGCAAGCAGTTCCCTTCTTATTTGACCCAGCAAACATCATCAACAAACCAAAGAGAAAGTATTAAAAAGCCCCTAATCAGCCTGATTAGCCAGTTGACTAATGGCGCTGTAATAAGCTACCAGGACAGAAAGGCATAAAAAACCACTCTTCCAGACTTTTTTTTAAAGACATTTGTTTCAAAGAAGAGAACAGCTGTTGTAGCCCACAACAGCAGATTTTACTGTAACAGGTAAAAGTATGGTTACTTTTGGATTTGGAAGTAGGGAGAAAACCATGTCAATATTTTGGTATTTATTTATTTAACAAAATGTATCTTCTATTGTTTGAATAAAAACACACACTAAAAGATAAGCATTAAGAAAGCAGAGATTCTATATATTAAATTAAACACTAGAAGTGCGAATGATCTGCAGAATTAAGCTCTCAAAAGTCTGGAAATGCTACACAGTTCTAATTACTCCAGTGTTCCCCACTGTAAGTAAAACCTATGCCCTAAACTAGGCTGAAGTCCTACACACATATTCCATATACTGAGATCCTATCATTGAGGCCACAGTGTGCATGCCCAAGGGGAGCCAATAACAACTGCTGCCTACAGCTTTCTCTGCTCCGTTCTAGCTCTTCTCTCATTCACTATTTCTTCTTCTTGCTTCATACCTGAAATCAGAATAATTATGTGCTCCCTTTTGAGAACTTAAGAGCTTAGACACCAAAAGGTGCCTGGACATCTACAAGGTACAGATTTTAATGGCAGTTTGAGTAAATCCTTCCTGCCTAGACTGAAGCCTCTTCTCCTATGCAGTGCCTGGCATGGATTAATCACTATACAGAAGCCTGGGTACCTGCCAAGAAAAATAACCAACTGTTTTTGCAGCTTTAACCAGTACCTTCTATCCAAGACTGCTGACATAGTTTGCTTGCAGGACCTTGATCTTTCATCAGAAGTTATTTCCTAAAAATTGCATCTTTTCAGATTTTGGTGAACAATTAATCTATTTGGTGCCATGAAAATATCCTCCTGCCAGCAGCATTGTTTTCATAATGATTTATGAGATATAAAGCAATCACTCTTACAGATTGTACACTTCTGTGAAAGGCAAAAAAGCAGATCCTACCTCCAAAGAATCAGCACTCTAACACCCACTGGTGAAGGGCATAAGGGAAAAGGACATAACAGAAAATGAATTTTTAAATTAAACAGACCATTGTGACTTGTGTTTTCTGAATTAAAGGGTAAGCTAGTAAAAAGGTTATTGGGAGTAGTCAACATGGATTCACCAAAGGTAAATCATGCTTGACCAATTTTTCAACCTTCTTTGATGGTATGACTGGTGGGTTATATGAGGGGAGAGCAGTGGATGTCATCTTTCTTGTACTGGGGAGGAGCCCAAACAAGTAACTGCTAGAGAGAGTCCAGTGTAGAGCTACAAACATGATTTGGGGACTGGAGCATTGCTCTTATGAGAAAAGGCTAAGAGATGTGGGTCTGTTTAGCCTGGAGAAGACTGAGAAGGTATCTTGTAAATGTTTATAAATATCTATGGTTGGGTGTCAAGAGAATGGGGCCAGACTCTTTCCAGCAGTGCCCAGCAACAAGATGAGGGGCAACAGGCACAAACTGGAACACAGGAAGTTGCATCTGAACAGGAGGAAAAACTTCTTTGAGAGTGGCAGAATGCACCCAGACACAATGCTGTGGAACTTGGTCTAGGCAAACCTGTAGCAGGGGGGCTGGCCTACACGATCTTCAGAGATCCCTCCCAACCCCTGCGATTCTGATTCCGTAATCATTTTAAAATTCATATTATACATGGTTTTCCACACTGAAACATTCTCACATGCTCTTCCAAGAAGCCTCTTGGTTTCCTGACGCCATGAAACAAGTACTCATAAGTTCCCACCCTTCTACATGGAAACGAAACACTGCTCTTGTATGGGCTATGCTATCACTACTGGTAACCATCTGAATGAACTCAAAGCACAGACACAGGCAGGATCTCTGGAGATCATTTCGTCCCATCCCCTGCTCAAGCAGGGCTACCTAGAACTGGTTGCTCAGGACCATGCTCCGGCAGCTTTTGAGTATCTCCAAGCAGGGAGACTCTACCACCTCTCTGGGCAATCTATGCCAGTGCTCAGTCACCCTCACAGTGAAAAAGGGTTTTCTGATGTTCAGAGGGAACCTCCTGTGTTTCAGTGTGTTCCCATTGCCTCTTGTACTGTCACTGGACACCACTAAGAAGAACTAAGCTCCATCTTCTTTGCACTCTCCCGGTATTTACATACATTGATGAGCTCCCTCTCTTCTCCAGGCTGAACAGTCCCAGTTCTCTCAGCCTCTCCTCATAGCAAAGAGGCTCCAGTCCTTTCTGGCCCTTTGCTCTCCAGTATGTCCGTGTCTCTCTTGTACTGGGGAGCCCAGACCTGCACACAGTATTCCACATGTGGCATCACCAATGTTGAGTAGAGAGGAAGCAGGATCACCTCCCTCAACCTGCTGACAATACACCTACTAATTCAGCCCAGGGTACTATTTGCCTTCTTTGCTGCAATGTAAATGATCCCTGTTCTTTCACTCACCTTCACATCAGATAAATTTACTGATTTGTTCTGTAACCTTTTTTCTTCTTCTTGGGAGGCGTATGTTCTTAAAACCCAAACTTAAATGAGCTGATGATTTCCTTTCCAGCTCAGAAGTTAAGATGCAGACTGGCAAATGTTGAGAAATTTCAAGCTCTGGGAAGAGATTATGAAGCTTCAAAATGAATTGTTAATTTTGATAATGATCTTTTGGATGAAGGACAGTCTCAGATTTCATACGTGGTTTCATTTCCTGGCTCTGTTAATGTCTTTTTGCCTGACCTCTGCAAAAGTTAGTTTCTTCATACTTCCACTCCTCATTTGTAGCAGATAACAACTCTGCAATCATTCCAACTGTTTGTTTTTCAAAACTGCAGGCTCTCTGGGGCAGACACTGGTCCTTACCATGCATGTAGTTCAGACTGTTCATAGTTAAGCTGACCCACCTTCCTAGGACTCTGCTAGATGATAATGCTGTAAAAATAACTGGAGCTTTACTCACAATCATCCTAACTGTGTACCCACATATGTTTAATATCTTTCCTATATAAATCAATATTGAGACTAAAATTATTCATTTCCAAGTACTACTGGCAGGATAATTGTGATTAGCCTGATTACTTTTAGACTTGAAAAAAAGAGAAAAAAAAAAAAGACCATTTTCAGCAATACAGCTGCTCTCCACCTATTAATCAACTCTTAATATAACAGGAAGCAGTTTATATGGGGCTTGCTCCTGCGAGGTACTTCGTCATTTAGATACACTGTACTTAAAACGTAGTCTCTTAAAAGAAAAAGCATTTCAGTTACACACACAAAAATGTCAGTAAGTAAAAACTTGAATAACACTGCACTGCAGAGAACAAACCTAGGTGTACGCATTCACGTGGCAATGAAATATTGCCAGCAGCCCCACAAAAGCATGAAGAAGCTGCAGGAATCATTCCTAACACTTAAGATTGGGTAGAATATCGAAATAAGACTTCCAGATGTAGTACACCTGTAAGTACTACAAATAAATTTACCTCTTAAAACATGCAACTGTATTTTTGAAATATTTGGTGTAGTTGGTGATCTTTAAATTTAGCTTTCTGCCCCCCCCCCCCTTCCCTCCCATATGCTTGAATTTCTCTAAACATCAGATAATCAAGGAGGGAAGGACTGACTGGACTGACCTTGAAAAAAATTTACTTCCCTGTCATTTCTAGCAAATAAACAATGTTAGCATAGATTCTTGCTTTAAGACAACCTCCTCTCTTTTCCCACTGTGTTGCATTTGATCTCTCTTTTGTAGACCCTCATTGTTACTGAACATATTTTCCTACCTGGCTCCTACTAGCCTTTCTTATGCCTCTCCATCTCATTTCAGATTCTTCTTAAAATTTAGAACAGCAGTGCCCTTATCCATGTTCCTCCCCCACATCTGAGAACAGGAGATCTCTTTTTTAGGAAGACTGTTTCCAAGGAGCTATACTTTAGTTAATTTGAGGCTGTTTTTCAAAGCCTGGTACTTCTTCTATATCCATTAGAGCTGAACTTCTTGTAATCTCATACTTGTTTCCTATCTTGTCTTATATGAATCACGCCATTTGCCATAAGAACTGAGGCTAAGAAATGTTACTCACCTGTCAATGAATTGGTCAATTATGACAAGATCACCAGGTTGTATTTCCTCTTGTAACGAACCACAGGCAGTAGTCACTAATACATGAGAGCAATTTTCTTCTTTTAATGCCCAGATATTGGCACGGTAATTGATGTTTGATGGCATAATAGTATGATGCCTTCCATGTCTGCCAAAATACATGTTGCAAGAGAGTACAATAAATCAGATTGAAACTGCTTTCCTTCTCCCAGAAGAGAATTCCTGGAAATGTAGTTTCCTTAACAGCACTGGAAGTTAAACTGAACCTTTCAGCTACTTCCAAAGTAGCAATTTTTCCTAACTGCATTAAGGTTCTCTCAGTGTTTAAGTAGTGGTGTAGTTTTCTTTTTAAGCACAAAATTTTTAAGTTCAAGATCATGAAAAGAACATTGAAAATTAAATCCAAATATACTTTCGCAGATTCAAAAGTAGAAAAAGCATTTTTCTCTGAATTTTCTAAGTCGGTTTCATAGAATCCATAGATTCCATAGCAGTGTAGCAAATTAAATCTTTCATGAACTACAGCAAATGCGTAAAACTTATACGTAAACCTCTACAAATTCTGTGCTCAGAAGTGCTGTTTGTATTCTCACACCCAGAAAGGAGCGGCACATCACAGGAAATTTAAAACAGAAATAGCACACTGTTTTAATATGTTGTCTTTCCAAAGAAAACAGTAGAATAATCACATTTTTCTCTTTGTCATTAAAATGATTTGACAGCTTTCACAAATTAGAAGAGTGACACCGTTGCACTACATTTTTTTTCTCTAAGACCAGAAATACTAGTCTTATAAGCACAAAGTTTTGTGTTATCTCTGTCATCATTGCAAAGGTACGTCTCTCACATACTGACTGAATGCATTTGAAAATTATTTTCAGCCATGTGAGAGGAAAGAAAGGACTTAATTTCCTGATTGATTCTTTCAGAGAGACCAAAATGTTTTAACAACTTGATCAACTGGGAACTGGGAGTTGCACACAACATGAACAAGTACTGTCAGACAGGATTCCCATGTCATCATTAGCACTTCTAAGAAGCTAGTAGGCATGTAGATTTATAGTTTCATATTGCAGTCATTGTCATAATCCTCTTCCAGCCTTTATTTTTAAATCCAGCATTCACGAGCAACTCCGTTATATTTCCCAAAACACAAAGTGAAGCTGAAGATACCTTAGCCCCAAAAAGTAAACTCACAAGGATCATATGTGAATGGTCATAAATCCCAGTGAGGATGTAAACCACAGCAAAGTTGTTCAGCCATCTGTAGCTCGAGGCCTACTTTGATACAGCACAGCTATGAGAGCTTGGCTTAACATTTCATTTGAAAAAATGAGAAAAATGTTGTCCAGGTGTAATAAAACAACAGATGCAAAATCCATGCAAGATAAGAAAAGTAAAATCGGAGACAGAAGTGTAGCTGCAGACATGGCAAGCCAGCAGCTTAATGCAAAAAAAACTGGCATGAAAAGAATCAGGACACTGAGTGCACCACGGGGTGCTAATTGCACTGGCCAGCCTCACCCTAGGCCTCCACCCCAACACCAGCTGTCTGTGTGCCTTGCTGCTCTTTCACCTCCAAGCTCTGGCCCCAGCCTTCACTCCTGGCCTGAGCTATGTCACAGGTGTGCCTGTCCGCAGTCCTGGCTCCTGGACAGCCTTCAGTCCTGTGCTGTAGTTTCTCTCCAGACCTTTCTTCTGGATGGACTTTGGTCACATGCTGCAGACTTGTCCCCAGCCCTGTCTCTGGTCGCATCTCCTACTGCTTGGACTCCCTGAATGGATCCCATACTTTATTCATCACCTTGACTTGTCTGGACCCTGGCTCTATCCATGAAAATTATCCAGGGAGGGAGACCTACAGGGGATGCAGCCTCCTAAGGAATAAAAGTAACAGCCAGAGACTAAACCATCAAAGATAATTATTTTGAAGAGTCTATAGTGGTACTAGACATACAGCTCATCTGGAAAAAGGCAATTTCCCAGTTTCACAAAGGAAAAGTGCAAACCCAGGGAGCTGACTGATTACTGATGTTATCAGGCACCACCTACCTTGGCTAGCAACTACACAGAGCAAGATGAAGTCAAAGTAAAAACTCAGTTCACCTGATATAAAAAGAAAAAAAACTTTTGGGAAAACTTTAAGACACACAATATAAAAGTCCTTAAAATGCTCTTTTACCTTGCCAACAGCACACAGTCCACATTTTTAATCTTTCCCAATATCAAAGCATCTGATGGCTGCAAAACAAGCAAAGAATGAGTTACAGCCTGACAAGCACATTGAGAACCTTAACTGCTACTTAAAAATAAACAGCATAGTTACAAAAGGAAATCCAGGTTATCACTGTAGTCTCATATTTTCTTCATCTTGGGTCTGTAATTCGATATGGTGGACTAGTAAAAGTCTAGAACAGGAAGATCAAACTTGATACCCAAAGGATTAACACAGTTTTTCCATGGTTCTATTAACACTAATATTGCAACTCCTTACTTCAGGGTTTGAAACAGTAATATTTTCAAACACTTTGAAACAGTATTTCAAACAGTACTACACTAGGAAGAAAAAAGAAGCATGTACATGCTGCCTTTGAAATGGTTAGCATGTTTCACTCTATCCTTTAAACTCTGGTTACATTTTTATTAACAGGTCCCATTCCATACTAAAAGTCCTCTCCCAACAGAATTCACATTTTCTCTGTCCCTTTCTGTAACACTCCGTATTGTCTTCTCTGTCCCCTTTTTACCATGGCCCCATAGCTCACATGGGGCTGTGGGGAGGAGTTCTAGACTCCTCCAACCCAACCTCCACTCCCCCCTTTCCTGATAAACTCCCTGCTGCTGGGAGTCCCACTTTGGGTAAGTGAACTATGATATGACAGAGAACTTCTGGCAGCAGAAACAGTGCTGTATGTGGTTAGCCCAGGAACCAGGAGGCACAGCAGGCAGTCTCTTCTCACCTTATATAATGAGAATATGCATTACTCCTGACTAACCAACTGGACAGAAAGCTAGAACATTTCACTTTCAGCTGCCCACCAGGGGCATGTCCTGCCTTGGAGATGGTCATATTGCCCACACGGGGCAGCTCTCAAGTCATCAACCACCACTACAATAAATTAACTGCTCTGCGGGCTGTATGCATCAGGGATCTGAAATACATGATGCCTCTAGCTTCCTTTTTTGTTACAAAATGTAAGGCCCCTGTTTAATTAGATGCTAGACCCCATTTGTGCTGAACAGCAGTGGAGCTGGATGTGCTGCTTCTTCTGCCCAATTCAGAACTGCAAGCATTTCACCCTTTTATTGCAGTGTAGAAGAAACTGTGAACAAGCTGGAAACCACTATTAGCCAATCTCTCCTTCCATGCCCTGGGATTTAAAGCTGAAATAACTATTAACGAAATTATGATTCATTTACAGATCACAAGTTTGCAAGTCTCTGGAAGGACTCACATACTTGCATTTAGAAATGTTCTGTTGCCTGCTGTGTCACATACTTTTACTTGTATGTTAACGTCTGCTGTAAGATTTCAACTAGCATTTAGTTTTACACACTATTACAGTCTGCAGACAACTAGAATAAAGTAATATGATTACAAAGATACATGCATTATCTCTAGAATTCATAGCTGCATTTTATAGATAATTTCTAATGAAAACACCACTTCCTACTCCCTATTGCACAGCTCTTTTTGATAATTTTAAATGTGAAATATCTGTAAAGCACTGTAATTTACTCAATCATCTACATTTAAATTCTGCCAGTCACAGATTTACCACTTTTTTTTAATATACAGAGAACATTCTAGAAAATGTTTTTAGAACTGTAGTGTATTCTGACTTCTTTTTAAAAGTCCCATCTTAACATTAACCTATTGACATTTAAACATTTAATGTATTCACCTTACTCTTCTCAACCAGACATGGCTTTAGGAGTTAAATTTCAGACAGGGCAAAATCCTTGCTGTCTAGTTGCCAAGGCATCAAGATGTTGCGACATTCCATCACAATAAGGGTTCACAATAACTAGCATTTAGGGGCTTGTTTTCTGTGTTTGTTTTGACAGCACAATTTCACTGTGTGACGCAATAAGCATGGAACTTAGCTCATACTAGGATACTAAACACTAAGGAGGACTTCAGCCAAAATTCCTTGCCTCCTATCAAAATGAAAAGTAAAGAGCAGTAAGTTTAAGACTGAACCCTTTGCTTTACAAGTGACACACTCAAGTTTATTGCAAGTGACAGATACAAGTTTATATCAATTTCCAAAAGATTTGAGGTAGATAGGTGCAATTCAACTTGCTATTTTATATTCACTCTCACCACAGAACTCCACTGAATTCTGGCATATAACTGCAAATGCAGCGAGAACTGAACAGCTTTTAAATGCAACAGGCTTCAACCTCTAGCTGCAGCAGCCTGGATTTCCTTCCTCATCTGCTGCCATCCTAGCCACTGCAAAAGGCTTCAGGGTGGCCATGTAACAGCACAAGTTGTCATCTTTACACAGATTTCCGCAGAACACATTAAGGGCATCTTCCAGGTGACTGCCTGAATAGCTTTCTTGCAGGCAATTGCTAGAAACACAGCAGAGAAGAGCAAAGATTTTGAACAATGAATGTGCTGCTATATGATGAACTGACAGTTTAATAAAACAATTTGCAGATACTGCATCATGGGTCATTAGAAGAGAGGAAATACGGATAAATTAGCACATGTAAAGGTACAAGGAAGCGAAAGATACAGAAATTTCAAACTATGTGTTAACCATGTAACAGAGCTACTGTATGCTTCCATTCGCGACGCTTCTCTCTCCCACAAGTTCTTCCCAGTGCTGTACCTCTCTACTATTACCTCAGTTGCAGTCAGGAGCTTTGAAATGCTGGTAAAATAACAAAAAATTCCAATGGAACAAACAGAGTTTAAAGGTCTAATAGGATTTAATAAAAGGCCCAATAAAGAGTTCTCAAACATTAATGATTAATATATGTATTTAACTACTTCCCTCTTTCAAAAAAATCCAAGTCATTTGTATGTTACCCAGTGTTGCAAAACAGAAAAGGAAGCAAAGAACCCTGGGCAGTTAACCCAGGGTTAAAATTAAGACAGCAACAAGCAATTGAAATAAATCCCCTTGGTCTGCAACATAAATATGAGTAAAGTATTGTTTATGTGCTTTTTACAGAATTTTTTCCTTTTCTTGCCTCAGAAGCAAGCTGGAACAGAAAATAGGACAAACAAGCAAACTAAAAATCTAAGGAAAACTTGACAAGTAAAAGTATCTTACAGGTTTCTCCAAGCCTTCATTTCATCTGTGATTTAGCTCAGGAATCAAACGATGTACATCGATTTGAGGAGACAGAAGAGGAGCTTAAGTGTTGCATCACGTGGTCTGATTTTCCTGATGCAACCACACAAAGCTCATTTGCAAGGTGGAAACCATCTTCACTTTTTTTTGCCAGATATACCTATGTCCAAAAAACAGGGGGGCACCAAAAATAATTTTATGGAACGGGAAGATACTTTGCCAATCTGGGGAAAGATGATTCAGAACCAAGTTCTGTCATCCAGAGAGTAAATCAATCTAACTGGAAGTATTTGCTGAACAAAGTTTTACTACTAGCTTCAAAATTCAATGATGAAGATAAATACTGTTGCAAGGAATTCTCTTATTTTGTAAGAGAACAACATTTTCCATATCTGGAGATAGAATGCCAGAAGGTTTTAGTGTATTTGCCATAGAACATCAAACTTCTGACGCAACAAAAATGGTGGAAGAGAACAAGGGTGAAAAGAAGGCTGGAATACTAACAGCTGTAAGCATACTTACTTCTTTAAAAACTAATGTATTGCGTATTTACCAGTATTAGTGATGTAACTTGAAAGATCATAAGAGGACCAATGCCAATATAGAGACGTGCAAAAATTCTCATACTTGTTTCCTTTAAACTTTTACATATTTCACCTAAAACAAATATGCCCACATTCCCTAATAATGTAAGTTTAGTTACGATTCTTACGATTTGAGAAAGCCAAGGCAGAAGACAATTCAAGGACTCTATATGAACAAAATGTAAGCCATTATTCTGCTTTTTAAAGTAAAGAAACAGCATTAAAGAAACATCTATTTTGCTGTTCTCAAACATTGAAGGTGCCAAGGAACGTCACCACCAAAGATTTTCAGCTATAAGTCTTTTGGCTCTGTATTTACGAAGAAACTTAAGAACTAAAACCAAAATTTACGGGAATTAGAATCGTACACTTTGCATTTTTACAGGGTAGAATTAAATGGACACACATTTATTTAACTATGCCCTGTATTTTCCTCTTGGCATTCAGCTTCGCAGAATCACATAATAGTTTGTGTTGGAAGAGACCTTAAATATGATTAGTTCCAACCCCCCTGCACGGGCAGGGACCCCTCCCACTAGACCAGGTTGGTCAAAGCCTGTGTGCCCAGGTGGAGGCCTCCTGCAGCAGGTGGCTGAGCTGCAGGAAACTGTGAAAAGGCTACTTAACATCAGGGCGGCAGAAAAGGAGATAAGACAGCTGGATGCAAGTGCAAACTGCAGTGAACTCACACACTATGGCCAAATTGCCAGTAACTCCTGCACTGGCACACACAGAAAGGAGGGAAGCCAGTAAAACAGAGGATTGGAAGCTTGCAAAAGTAAAAAGCAGCAGGAGGAAGAGAACCTGCCTCAGAGTCTGAGGTGAAGTGAAAAACGTGTTGCATCAGGTAAGATACTAGAGCCGAGCAGGTCAGCCAAATCAGCTCACTGATAACTAGTGCAAGCAAGAGAAAGCAACAGGTGATAGTAGTGGGAGACTCTCTTCTGAAAGTTACAGAAGCACCCATTTGCCGAGCTGACCCACTTTCTGGAAAGCTCTGCTGCCTACCAGGTGCTCATATCAAGGATGTCACTGAAAGACTACCAAACCAAACATTCAACATCCCACTGACTATTATCAGCTGCTGCTGTTTCATGCGAGCACCAGTGATAACAGCCAGGAGCAATCTGAAGACTATCAAGAAGGATTACAGAGCCATGGGAGTAGTAATGAAGGACTCATAAGCCTTTGTTCATCAATCCTCCCTGCCAAAGGGGCTTGAAAGGGCCAATCGAATTAAGGAAATCAGTAATTGGTTATGGGAGTGGTGCCACAGCCAGAGCTCCCACTACGTAGACCATGCGACTTGCTTTGAGAAACCTGGTGTCCTAGCGGCCAATGGGTCCACCTCTCAGAGAAGGAAGAGAGCACCTTTGGCCGTGGACAGGGCATGGCACAGCAGTTTGTGTGGCAGTTGGCGTGGAACGGCGTGCAGGGAGGGTACTCCTTCAAAGGGCAGCTCATCTGCCTGGGTCAAGGGTGCTCATCCTACCTGACTCACAGGACAGAATGGTAAGCACTCAACAGAGAGCTCAAACAAGCTCAAATGCAGCCAGTCTATTGATAGCAGTTTCTCACAAAACACAGCAGGCAACCAAGACTTATTTTCCCCTGTTCATGTTGCATTCTGTGAAGAACACAGAAAAAAGACAGTACCTAAGCTGCTTCCTAAATGAAATTAAAACCATCTCCCATACTGACTAAAGGCTTAGGATTGACAAATTTTTTCCACTCCCTTGTTCAGGTGCCATCCTGCAGTTACTCCTACTCTTCTCATAAATTCTAAACCCTGCTGTAGGCCACCTACCACACTGCAGAATTTGAATTACCTGTTGCATCCCAGCACTGTGACACACCATCCCTCCAAATGCTGTGCTGCCACTGTGCCCTTAGTGTCAAGCTGAACAGACCCCTGTGAGGGAGGGGAAGAGCCTTTCATCCTTCCTGGGTACAAAGGCTTCAGTATCTGGTACAAGCACAGTGCTATTTTTGCTTTGTGAGCAGCTTCCAGACACAGTCATGCCGTTATTATCCAGATGCTGCCAAGTGTGCAACCTCAGCAGGAGATGATGGATTGTGACAAAACAACCCAAGGAGGTATCTTTCCTTCCGCACCATAGTGATGGGATAATGTCCTGGAGTAGAAAACTTGGCATTTGGGATACTTTTATCTCATTTGATCAGAGGAGGGAGTTTTTATAAGGTTGTATAGTGATAAGATGAGGGGGAATGGATTTAAACTGGAAGAAGGTAGACTTAGGTTAGACATTAGGAAGAAATTTTCCAACATGGGAGTGGTGAGACACTGGCACAGGCTGCCCAGGGAGGTTGTGGATGCCCCATCCCTGCAAGTGTTCAAGGCTGGAGAGGGCTTTGGGCAACCTGGTCTAGTGAGAGGTGTCCCTGCCCATGCAGAGGGGTTGGAACTTGATAATCTGTAAGTTCCCTTCCAACCTAAACCATTCCATGGCTCTCATAAAATAGGCAACACAATGGCAACTGGTTTGTTTTAGTCAGTGAATTCTACTTCAGACCAACACTGGCTACTGTTTGGAGAGCATGGTACAGAAAATGGAAGTGAAAAGTTCCCTTCATTCTCCTGCATTTTGTTAACACATTTGGAAGGATAGTGGAAAAAATGTATTTTTCTGATTATGTTTTCTCCACCTTTAATCTTTACTTCCTTCCCCTTCTTGGTTGGTGCATACAAACTCCACTTACTATTTACACTCTTACTTTTCCTCTTAAACCATTCTGAACGGAGGCTTGGATTCAGATTTTCACACATCACTGTGCTGAGCTTTCTGGCAAGCTTCTACCCATAAAATGGCTCTTGCTACTGCACGTAAGATGTTTTACTGTATGTATACTAGCTTACACTGGTAGATTTCATAATATACCATTCTGATAGCAATTAAAAAGCACCCAGACTCCCCTGGTCTAATGACACTACAGAGTATCTGAGATCCAGTTCTTTAATTAACTTCCTGTGTCAGCTAGAACCACTTTCCCCATTGACTTCCTGCACACAAAACTCTCCCTCATCCTTTGTCTTGCCTGTTCCTACTAAAAATGCTTTATGACAGGGACTGTCTGTCCTTCACAACACCTCTAGCACTGTGTATAGAGCAACACCTCTAACCTCGACTCCCTTTTGCTGGGGAAAAGGGCTGAAGCAATGCGAAGGACAGTTGGTCAAGAACACTTACCTGTGCCACAATGAGTTTCATTTTCATATCAGTTTCAAATTATGTGGTTATAAGCATGACTGTAAGGACAGCATTGGTATGTAAAGCATAATTCAGTGGTTACAGGGTTACAAATATGAGAGACTGTTTATCCCTCTTGACTGCAAATTCAGAACTGAGTTTTTAAATTCACCCAATCTACAAAAGAGAAGAGGTATAGTCTTCTTTGCACATCGTCTTTGTAACACCCTGTTTCTACAAACAAAGAACCAAACAATACATAGCAACTAAAAGGAAAGAGTCTTGTGACGGTACCCGCTTTATCCATTCATTTAACAGTCTGAAAATTCTTAAAGCCTAAAAACATCTTTAAAAACAGCAAAAAGTCTCAGTAACAAAAAAATTAAGTTGTACAGACCTTGCCATAAGGAGTATCAACATATTTTTCTGTTCTTCCTTCTAAGATATCTGGATCATCCAGGCCAGTTCCACCAATAATTCCGATCTTACACAGAAAAGTATGTGTTAGTCTTCTTGCGATTATACTCAATTTAACAGCATGCCTGAAAAAGTAAGTAGCTACAAAATGCATTTTCTGCTTGAGATGGGACTAGACCACAGCTAAACATGACATAATACACTGAGCACAGCTACCCAGAAAAGAAATTTCAAATTACTAATTTTAAACAACTCTATTCAACTTGCCAATTTCTTACGCTATGATCCTCCTCTTCAAGATACCAAATTTCAAAGGCTGCGGAAAACAAACAAAGATGTGCCAACTCATAATTTATTCCCAATTAAAAAAATGAAGGATGTTATTTGGGAATGCTTCTAAACAGTGAGAGATAACTCTATAAAGCTTATTGTAATAAAGGGTTCCTATTTACATGGGGAAAACCAGTCCTATACATAACCACTGTACTGCATGCCAGGCATTATTATATAGCATTATATATACAAAATAATGAAAATTTTTTTTCAAAATATTGGAAGGCTTTTGTGTTGACTTGCCAAGATCCAAGAGCTTCCTTGCTTCTGTAAGTACACCTTCTGTAAAGGGGGACAGCACAACAGCATCCTCACAAATGAAATGAAAAGAATCTGCTGACAATTTCACCTGCTGTGAGGACTGCAGCTGTGTCACAGACTGGCTTCTGTGTAGGCACACTGGTGTCAGGTTTTATTCAACCCACAGCCTTCCCCTAAGGAAAAACTTGACCGACTCTTGCTCCTCCTCCTTTTTAATGCAATCTTTCCACATACTTGTTTCCCAAATTTTTATGAAATTGACTAACAATTTCAAAGCATAACGGAAAGGGAAAAGAGAGGGCAAAGGGTTACTTAAATAATATATATTTTATTTCCTTAGGAAATCAGGCTGAAAGCCCTGTGGTGTGTTTTGATACAACTTGTAATGAAGGAGCATGAAGTGAGTCATAATGACCACCTATCTGTCATGCTTTAGTAATTACCAAGTTCTTGTTCTTGCTCATCTGTTCTAGCTCT